>KN167201.1:1153-15133 GCA_000757745.1 Steinernema scapterisci
GCGCAGACGTCGTTGGGGGATCGGATCTTCTCGCGATCGCCGAGATCTGCTCCAGTCTTGTCGAATACGGTTTCTGCGGTGATGCCTGAAACGTAGCAGTTTAAGAACCAGAGTCTGGGAGAGTTTGCTCACCAGCGGCCTTGATCTTGTCATCAGATCGGACCTTATCCGTGGTGACGAGGTGGAATCGGACACCCTAGAAATCAAGCCGTTAAAATGGGTCAGATCTCCAGATACTCACGTTATCCAAGAGCTGCTCGAGCAAGTCATGTTGACCCAGGTCGTTGTAAGTACACTTCTGGCAGGTGATCAGGACGACGGTTTTGCCAGCTCCGAGACGGAAGGGATAGTGGTTGACAGCGAACTCCACAGCTCGCATGGGATCAGTCTTGGTGGGATCTTCGAGGAGCGAATCCGTGGGAGCAGAGTAGTGGTTCTCCTTGCCGACGGCCTGGATTCCAGCAGCGTCGAAGACAACCGACGCCGAAGGGGACGATTGAAGATGAGGCTTGCTGTGCGCGCCGAATCCTCCGAATCCGACCCATCCGAACTTGTCGTTTCCCTTGGACAGTTGGGAAACCACCTCAGCAATCTTGTCGGCGTGCTCACTCAGACAGGTAGACTCTTCAACGACGAAGACAATGTCTTGTCCGACCATCTTCTCAATGGCCTTCTCTTCGTTTCCGGACACTTCGTCGCATTTAGCTGTAAACAATTTCCTTAAAATTGGTAAAAGTCAGACAGCTTACCGCATTGGAGAGGCAGGTCAATGTTGACACCAACGGTGTGGCAGGCAGCGACATAACCGGAAACAACGTCGCAGGATTTTCCCTTGGCTCGTTCCAGAGCGCACATGTCGTAGAAGGGAGAGGGAAGGACGACGGCGAAGCAGAGACGAAGTGGGGAGTCGTTAGCCTTGAACAAGGCAGCGCATTCGCTGTCTTCCTCGGCTGGCTTGGCAAGAGGAGTGGCAGGGCTGCAAGTTCCCTCCACGACGTTGTTCGAGGACAGCGTCTTCAGTTCCTGGAACATAAGAATCTTAGGCTCAACCTCGTGGAAACACTTCCATACCTCATTCTTGGAACCGTCAGCATGATCCCAGTCGTTGTTAGGCTCATTGTCGTTGGATCCGAGAAGTCCAGCACTGCGTCCGTGCATTCTTCCGGGCAATTCGATCTCGCAGAGCTGAGCGTTAAGTTGGCACTGCACATGGAGTCCATCGTAGGTGTGCAGATGGACGTGGTCGTCGCTCTGGGTAACCTTAATGCGCGAATGTCCGGACAAATCGTCGATCTTGTGGTAGGGAAGGGTCGTAGCCTTGCCGTCGACGGTAACCTTGCCATCACGCATCATGACGATCTTGCTACCCTTGTAGTCGACCTTGATGCTTTCCAGGCCAGACTTCGCAAATTTGCCAATGACGGAGAATTCGGAATCGATCAGGTCAGCAGCCAAAAGCATTTCGCAAGCAGCGCTGTGCTCATAAACGCGGCCGTCGAAGGTGATGAAGTGGCTGTCTCCGATCAGGTAAGCCTTGGCGGCGAATGGTGGCACGACGTCGTAGATGTTCAACGACAGAGGCTTGTACATGTGGATGGTGTCCAGGACTGCGTAGCCAAGGTTCTAAACAAGACCGTCATAACAAATTTGGTCAAGTGAGAGTGAGTTTACCTGTTGTTCAGGGGTGAGGCTCATCGCGGAGATCTTCTGCACAATGTCGTTCTTGATGGCAACAATGCGTTCAGGGTGGACTTGGTCAACAAGCTCACGAAGCGAGTTCGAGCGAACGGGAATAGGAATCTCGACTTCAATCTCAGCCTTCTTCATGTCCTTCTTCACCACTCTGGGCAGCCACTTGTTCCAGATCTTCTCAGATAGATCCTTGGAGGTCAGCTTTCCGCGGAGGAAGTGGATCAATTCAGTGATGCGGCGTTCAACTTCGAAGTTTCCGGCAGGTTCCAGGATCGCTTCAACGGCGGACGAGACACCAAAGACAGCGGCGTAGTCGATCAGTTGGTCCTTGATCTGGTTCCAGGCCTTCTCGAACTTGCTCTTGTACTCTCCCAAGTTGCCTTCGACGTCTCCAAGAGCAGTGTTCACTTCTTGAAGAGAGTACTCCTTGGTGAAGTCACGAGCGTGCTTGATGGCGACGCGGATGAAGTCGGTTTCCACAACCTTGTTGATAAAATCGGCAATCGCGGCGCGGAGTTCCTTGAGCTTCATGTTCTCGTCGAGGTAGTCGAAAGCCTCGGAGAGTCCCTTTTGGCCCTTTTCGAGCTACAACGAAGTGCTCAGTTTCTGATATAATTCATTTGTACAAACCTCTTCAGAAATCTTGGCGGCGGCCTTCTTGAACGGTTCCACGACCTGGGCGATGTACTGGGGAACGTCGTTGAAGGAGTTCTTCACCTGGCGCATGACGTCCTTGAATTCGGTCTGAGGGATCGATTCGACAAGTTCTTCGATCTTCTGAAAAACAAGGAAATAAGCCAGGCACACAAAAAAGTGAGCACGTACCTGGTAGACAGTGTCATAAGAGACAAGAACGATCTCGCGAGCCATCTCGAAGTTCTCCTCAGCCAGATCAACCAGCGATTCGTACTCCGATCCGAAGTCCTTCATGAACACTCGTTGTTCGGCGATCCATCCGTTGGTCAGGGTCATCATGTTCTCCACGAAGTCCTTGCTCAGTTCACGGTTGGCCTTGTAGAACGAGAGGAGGGTGTCACGGAAGAATTGGTTCTTCTTGGGATCCTTGACGGTCTTCACGGTCATCATAGAGTTCTTCTGAAAAAGGGAGCTAAGAAAGACATCGGCGAAACGTCGAACTTACGACAATCTCGCGGTTGACTTCAGGGCGGATGAACAACTTGGCACGGATCAGATGGGCCTTGGAAAGCACAACAGAGAACCGGGCATCAGTGACCTTCTGGTTGTTTTCCGTATGCCAGACGGCAATTTCGGCGGTTTGGTCATTGACGACGCGGGCGACGGAATGGAGCTTCACTTCGTTCGACTTTCCGTCGACGACCACCAGCTTCAGACCTTCGTCGTTCTTGCTCAGGTCGCACTTCAGGGACGGGGTTTCATCGTTCTAAAAATACAAAATAAGTATGGTAAATATTAGTAAAAGTCTTACATGGTAGAAGTTAACAGCGTACTGCTTGTCAGCCTTCTTCTCAAATTCGCTCTTCATGAATCCTTCGGGACTGTTGAGACGCACGGACGCGTTCTTCTCCCAGTCAGACTTGCCCTCCATGGAGTACTCGACCATCTTGCTGTCCAGGTTCTTGGATTCGACACCGAAGTAGACCCTAGTGGGGATGAGAGTGCCCTCGTTGTCGACGCGGTCATTGTGGAAGAACACGCGGAAGTGGAGTCCGGAAGCGGCGTGCTCGGCCTTGGTTTCCCAGACAAAGACGTGTTTCTTATCCGCGGAACGACGGAAGCGCTTGGCACCAACCGATCGCTCAACCTTGCTGGACCAACGGAACACCTTCTCGGGTTCTCCGGCGTAGTCAAGTTCGAAGACCGACTTGCCAGTGTAACTCGTGGGGTCGACGATGTCCATGTTCGCGTCAAACTTGACTTGGATAGGGTTCTTCAGGGCTGGGTCGGACATCTTTCCGTGGAAATGGACCTTCTTGGCTTCGATATCGTGGGTGTAGTCAACTTCGTAGACAGTCGGAGCACGGGTTCCTCCAAGGTCAGGTCTGAAACGAACTGATAGCTAGATCAAAGCTTATTTCGCTTACTGAAGAGTCAGCTTGTATTTGCTCTGCTCGGGGCGCTCAGCCTTGAGTTGGACCTGGCGCTTGGGGTGCTTGGCTGTAAGGGTGAAAGCGCGGAACTTCTCCTTGTCGGCGTCGAGATCGATGTCGACTCCATAGGCGCTCTTGGTGGTGTCGGGATCCAGGATAAGCTCGAACGCAGATTTCTGCTGGTTGGCGGTACCCTTGTTGTGAGCCTTCAGCTGGAAGGGCTTCTCAATGTCGGTAATCTAAAGTCGGTTATGCATTTCTAGGCTTATTCCAGCGCTGTACCTTGATATCGAACTGCTTGTCATCAGTCTGATCGACAATCTTGCACACAACGTTCATGTTCGAGTTTCCGTCCTTCGCGGTTTTCAGCTCATATTCGCCATCCTTGATCTTGTTCACGGTGATACTTCCGCTTCCGTACTCCTTTTCGGGGGTCTTCAGCTTCACTTCACCCTTGGTCTGATCGACGTTCACGTCCAGAGCATATTGACGCTCGAAGTGGTTCATCTCGGCGTTCATGGCGTACTTGGATGCGGCCTTGTTCATGGAGACATCGAGCTTACCGTCGTTTTTGACCAACTCGGCAGCCTTAATCTTGTACTCAACCTTGATTTTCTCAGCCGAGATGGCGTTCGATCCTCCGAGAGTGTACTTGTCGTTGATGTCCCCGAGGATGTCGCAGTTCCAGTAGCCATTCTCGTTCTTGCAGGCGAACTTGGACTGAAAAAGGACAATTTCGATCATTCTGAAGAGACTGGCACTGCTGACGTACCTTTCCATATCCGTGGTTGTCAGGAAGCTGCAGGGCTCCGTTAACAGCGACCTCGTTGTCACGGTAAATCGAATCCAATTCCAGCGTGACCTTCTTGCCGTTGTACTCGCTAACTTCCTTGAACACACGATGTCCGTTCTTGTGCGAATAGGTGAAGTCGGTCAAGTACTTCTTGTCGTTGTAGGTCACTTCGTATTTTCCCTTGATGTCGTCCTTGTCAACTTCGTAGTCAGATTCGACCTGGAAAACCGTGATTAGACAAACCAGGAAAGGAGACCCTTACCTTGTAGGCGTAACTGGCGACCTTGGCATCAAACTCGCTGAGAAGCTTCGTGACTGTGAAAGCGTCCTTCACCTTCATCTGCTGCTTCAGGATGACCTTCTGGCTTCCGCCTTCCAGATCGAAATGATACTTGTAGTGACGGTAATCCTTGTGGTCGTCCTTCTCCCAGTCTCCCTTGGCCATGTAACGGTCTCCGTTGCTGTCCACACGTCCCTCAAACTCCATCTCCTTCTCTTCCCACTTGAAGCTGGCGCGAGTGTTGATATCCCGACGAGGCAGGGGATCGTCGCTGACGAGTTTGCCGTCCAGTTCGAAGTTCTTCCACGACGATGTGGCAAGCTTCAGATCGGCGGAGGAGATCTGTTTTCCTCCCTTTTCGAGCTTCCTAAAACAACCAATTTAAGGTTCATTAAAGGCTAATTTGAGCTTACGTCTTAAGAGTGAAGTCCTTCTTGCGCTCAAAGTCAAGGTCGAACTTGTAGCTCTTGTCAGCGTCCACCATCAAAGTGTGCTTGTGCTCATCTCCGTTCTTCTCGATCTTGTATTCCAGAACACCAGTGCGGGCCTGCTTGTCCATGTCCCAGGTGAAGTCACCCTTGTAGAGCTGCTTGGCGTTCTTGATGGATTTCGGGAGGACGACGCTGCCCTTGGCGAACTCCTTGGAGTCGCGCTTGATCTGACCGGAAATTTTGAGGTCCTCGTTTGATGGTTCCACGGTCGAAGTCTGAAATGGCTTCATAGAAAATGCTCATAATTAAGAATGGACGTACGGCAGTGTAGTCGATCTTTTGGTCCAAGAACGCGCGCACAGCGGCGGCATCAGCCTTTTGATCAAGCTTGTCTTTCTTGAGAGCCAAGGTGATCTCTTGTTTCTGTCCGAACTGTCCATCGACAGATCCGCTGATTTCAACGATGGTCTTGTCGGCGATCTTGGCGATGAGGTTGACCTTCTGAAGTTCCTTCTCTTTGGTGTAGGATTTCTTGATGTAGATTTTGTCCGGAGTCTCGGCAACAGTGGCAGTTGTCTCAAGCGAGTATTCGACGTCCTTGGGACGGAAGACGATGTTGGTGTCAAGCTCGACCTTTCCCTTGGGAGCCCATTGGGCAACGGTCTTAGCGTTGAAACGGCCCTTCTTCTGTTCAGCGATGTTGTTGGTAACGGAGATTTCACGTCCGGGGTACTTGAGGACCATCTCTCCATCGAGCTTGATCATGGGCTCAGTCTAAAATTGTCACTTTTGCTCACATTTGCGTTAGAAGAGCATATACCGTAAGCTTGTGGGTTAGGAGACCAGAGACACCCTTGACATGAGGTCCATCAAGGTCAACCTTGAGCTTGAATTCCGTGGGAACCTTAAGAAGGTATTCGGCCTTCACGTTGTGGTCAAGCTTAAGGCAATCGCTCTTGGCCGTGGCGACAATGTTGAGGGCGCCGTTGGGCTGCTTCTTGGAGGTGACGACAATGCTGTTTTTGCTCTTGCCGTGGTTCACGGTCAGGGAGGCGTCGACGTCTTGGTCCTTCTTCTCGCTGCTCCACTGGTACTCAAGGTTTCCAAGTTGGGTGGTAGAGGCTTTCAAGGTCTGGGTCAACTTGTGGTCGGCACCCTTCGTCTGAAAACAAGTTACTGTTAGACACATTAGAGATAACAAGGTAAAATCCAAAAAGTGGCTCAAACTCCTACCTCCAGGTTGTGTGCGACTTCCAGGTCGACCTTGCCGCTGTGCTTGCCAAAGTTGTATTCACCGTCGATCTTTCCGCTGATCTCCTTGTATCCGTTGAATTTTCCGTCAACGTTGACCTTCGAGTTGGAGTGAACTCCGTCGTAGTCAACCTTAGCAATGACCTTCTTGTCTTCGACTCCGAACTCAGCTGAAATAGAGCTTATAAACCTCCGAAAGTTCCACAATCACGTACACATGAGCTTGATAGGCTTCGACAGAGCTTTGTCCAAGTTGAAGTCAATCTTAGCGCGGGGCTTCGCCAGGTTGTACTCCACAAGAGTCTTCAGGTCAGCAGCAGTGTTCGAATCACCGTCGGCCTTGGCGTTCAGGGTGTAGCGGCTAGTTCCGTCGGTGTTCTCAATCTGAAAATGACCATCTTAGAAATGACTTTCAAGATATGACTCGCCTTCAAATCTCCGTTGAGAGCGTACTCGTTGCTCTTCCCGCCGTTGGTGACAGTCACCTTAACGTTGGCTCCGTAGTCTTCCATCTTCTTGCGTTCATCCAGGTTTCCGTCAACGTTGATCTTGCGGAACGGAGTGTCCAGGTTGAAGTTGAGCTTCTTGTCAGCAGCCGAGAAATCGAACTTGGCGGCCATCTTGCGGTTCACCTTGGATCCGGGGGTGTCGAAGCCCATGTTCAGATTCAGCGAATCAGCCTGAGGATACAAGTCATGTAAAGCCAATTTTCACGACAATCAACTTACGGTCTTCTTTCCTCCAATTTCCACTTCGTAGGTCTTCAGAGCTGGGTCGGTCTTCTCGATAAAGACGGTGGCCTGAACCAAAGGAAGTCGCTTTTCGAATTCGACGCATCCCTGGAGTCCGATAGCCTTGCCGACCATGTTTCCGGTGCAGACGCGCTTTTCCAGGCCCTTCTCAGCGGCGACGCTGGTTTCGACGTTGTTGACGATCTTCAGGATGTCGGATTTGGTGTGCAGAAGCTCGACCTTGTCTTCTGGGATTTCGATCACAGACTTGAATTTTCCGTCCTTCAACGAGTTCTTGGAAATGAAGGAAGAGGCCGTGTGCAGCGTGGATTCAAATCGCACACCCTGGCGGACCTTCGACGTTTGGAGGGTGATGGCTCCAGAAACGAAGAGGTTTCCAGAGGGGCTGCTGGAGAGTTCACTTTCGAATTGTCCCTTGCCCTTGAGCAGGGTGGTCACATCCAGCTTGTTGCTTGTCTTCAGCTTCATGGCAAGAGCGGCGTCCAGCGTGAAGCGGAGAGGGAATCCGGAGACGGTGGGCACGGAGTGGACGGCTTCAATAATGAGGTAGTTTTTCTCATAATCGACGCTGTTCAACTCGGCCATCTGTTGAAGTCCCTTCTCCATAGTGTAGTTCTTGACGACCTCGTCGACGAACTTCGAGTTCGTGTACGAGTTGTAGTAGACATCGTCTCCGAACATCTTCAGGTTCAGCGAAGCGGCGACACGTCCTTGGTCATACTTGATCTTCTTCAAAAAGGCCTCCTTCATGGAAGAGACCTTCGAGTTGCTGTGAGAGTAGGTTTCCTTGTCGAATTCGAAACCGCCGGGGTTGCTGAAGAAACCATCAGGGCCGAAGAGTTGGTCAGCCGGACGGTCGAAACCTTCAAGGCGGGACTCAACTTCGAACACGTTGATGCTTTTGCCGAAGAGGTGAATCGTGGCATTAGCGGCCAGTTGTCTGGGAATGTAGTTCTCGGGAACGAAGACGACGGAAGTGTCGAGATGAGCGCCGAGGTTGGCCTTCTGGTTGTGGTAGCCGAGTTCGGTGTAACGGGAGAACTTGCGAGGGTCCTTGTTGAACTTCTGCGGGAGAGTTTGACGCCGGAGGAACGTCTTGAGGTCAGCGAAGGCAGGGTTAGAGCTGGAGCGCTTCGTGTTCAGGTACGACCAAACATAGGATCCAACTGAAAAAAGGAAAATGGTCAGAGTCCGGAAATGCAGATATGTACAAACCTTGGTTGATCCTTTCGTCCTTGAGTTGGTCAATAACCTTCTCAATAGTTTCTTCGCTGGCGCATTGCATAAGCTGGCGGAAAGCGGTGATGCGCAGTTCCACATCCTTCTCTCCATCGAAGAAGACCTTCTCGACAACGCTGTTGCGAGCCAAGGCCGAGCAGGGTTTGCGGTGAAGAGCTTCAGCGGCGACAACACGGGCAACCACAGGGTTCTTCTCGTTTTCGATGCACTTGTTGAGCAGTTCCACAGAGCCTGCATCCACAGCGGCGTTTCCGAGGGCCTTGATGGCAGTCAAAGCTTCCGTGTTCCCAGTAGCAGGAACCGAGCATCCGCCAGGAATCTTCTTCTGAATAACGGTCATGATTTTCTTGACACCTTCCTCAATGTCGCAGTCGACATCAGAGAGGCAGTAGGTGTGGACGAGAGACGAAAGTCCAAGAAGTCCTTGAGCGGGAGCTTGATCGGCGATTTCGGCAATCTTGTTCAGGGTTCCGATGGAGGGTCGCTGGATCTGGCCAAGGGACTGGAAGACTTCGGCTTTTTCTTCAGGCTTCGCAGACTTCACAGCGTCGACGAGGATTTCCATGCAGGATTCGGTTCCGCAGAGAGCGACAGCATCGCGGAAGGCTCTGCAATCGGATTTGACACCGTCAATTTCGGCCTTGGTGAGCTGACGGAGATCGTTGATGAGAGCGACGAAGCGAGCTCCGGACTGAAATGAACGGGATTGAGTACGAAAATAAGGATGAACGTTGCCACACGACGCGTAAAAATCAGATCCAAAAATGGCTCACAATGCTGTAAACCGAGTAATTTGTTTGCAGCCCAATTTCGGCAAAAAACGGTCAAAACCCCAATCTAAATTGGCCCAAATTTCGCCTGAATATTGGCTCGGAAATATCGCCAAATTAGTACATGTCCAAAATGCCCTCAACACTGTCTCTGAAGCCCTACCTCAGTCCTGACCAACAGCGATTTCTTGCACAAATATTCGACGTTCTTCTTGGCTCCATCAGCGGCGTTCTTGCGAGTGTTGTGCTCGAGTTCCGAATGGTCGAAGCGGAGGTTGGAACGCTTGCCGAATTCGCCGAGATCGGAGGCTCCGTCCTTCGCATCGGCAAAAGTGACGGTCTGGGTGACGGTGGATTCCAGAGCGGTGCCCTCGGCAAACGGCTGAGGAACCGAGTGCTTTTCGGTGCAAACGGACTGAAAACAATCGGTCAACAGTGAAATGGAATTGAAAACTCGCCTTGAAAAGTCGGTGATCCTTGAGTTCAATGTTGCAGTCCTGGTTCGACTTCAGCAGGGGGACATTCTGCGCCTTGGTGTGGACGGAGTACTGCGTGTTGCGAAGTCCGTGGAGGTGATGAGCGTTCTGGCAAGCGGCGAGGTTCTTCTTCTTGGTAAGCTTGGCACCATCGCGCGAGTATTCGGTGTGACAGTCACCGCTGACGTCGGTTTCGATTTCTTCGCTGTCGTCGGATCCGGTCTGGAAGGAGGACAGGAAACCGCGCTTGATGTTGACGGCCCAGGTAGGGTCATCTTTCGATGGGCAGACGGAGTTGACGCGGCCGAATTCGTAGCCGAAACGGAGCACGTTCTTTTCCAAGGTGGCAGCATGGTCGGAGGCGACTTCGGCTCCGCTGAGGGAAACTCCGCTCAGCTGAAATGGAACAAATAAGACTCGATTTGGCCATGAACAGCGCGCCTTTAGGGTCTGCCCCACTCCCTGCCACACTGCGTGGTGGATACACGGACAGACGGCAAAACCAAATTTCGCAATTTTTCCCGCGTTTTTCCAACTGATAAAAGTCGCTCTTATCACAAGTTCGTCCAGCAACAAAAGCGCACCAAAGAATCGAAGCGATTCATGCCGCTTTGGGTCAAATGACCCTCAAACATGTCCCCCATCGCTTCCCTTACCTTCAGACTGAATTCGCAATCCTTGTGATAGGTGACATGAGCCTTGGCCTTGTGCGTAACAGTGGTGTCAGCCTTCTCAAATCCAAGGGCGATCTTGGTGACGGTATCCCAATCAAACGTGTAAGTCTTGCCTTTCTCGTATTGTCCAGCGGATCCTAAACATCTAAGGTCGTTAAATCGGCACGTAGGAAAACAAAAAGTGATCTTTAAGTCGGTCGACGGGACGCCTTTCTTATCATCCCGTTGACAAAGAGGGCGAGCGAGAGGGGACGCTCACAGTGCGCCTTATCATACAATCCCCCTCTTTCAGTCATGCCGCCATAAAAACATAAATAATGCAAAAGAACATACCTGAGCAAGTCACTGCACAGTTCTCGGTGGACTTTTCTCGACGATGCCGTATCGTTCCTGAAAGAGACACTTTAGCAAAGCATAAAATCGGCGCGTGAAAACGTTGGGAAGGACGATAAAACGCTGCATATCAGAACTGATATGGATAGATAAACAGCGGTATTTTAAGAGGCTTAAAAACTGCATGAAATACTGGTTTTTGGTCAGCGAAGAAGTTCCGTCATGATGCCTTTTCCAGCAGGTTTCCAGGAGCGCAGTTTTCCCTGCAGGCAGCCTGCCAATCCTAACCCTTGAACTCGAAAAGCTGGACGATTTCAAGCCATGAGAATTTCTCAGATCTGTTGAAAAGACACCTGGAAGAGTCCCCTGCTTAACCTCCTCTGACCTGACTCGCTTATCGGCCAACCCGGGCTATCAGCGCGTCGCAAACGGTTCCGAATGGTATCTGTGATTGTCTTTCGGTCTGCCGTTGTCTACCCACCAAAAAACTCGGCGTTCAATCTCAGACTGTAGAAGCACCACTAGAAGAACCCTGTACTGCTATAAGACAAATAAACGGTTCACTCAGTCTGTGCGACCTTTACTGGATGTTTGACCCCAGTGAACTTCGAATCCATAATCTGGGAGAATCTTTGCAAAAAGGAAACGTGACCTAAGACACATGGGAGGAATTCAGCCCGTTTCCTGCTTTTGTCTGTGGTTCTAAGAAAAGCCTAGTGGCATTCAACGGAAGGCAGACACCCAGTCCATCCTTATGACCCAAAATAGCTTCCAGCTCGTTGGAAGCAGCTTAGGACTAGAGTGTATGCGGCTCGAACGCTTATAATTCAAGCAAAGGAGCCTCTCAGGCTATCATCTCAGGCCACTAGTTTCCTACAAAGGCAAACCTAGGGCTCCTAACTCAAATGTCTGACCCCTAACCTTGCAAAGCCAGGCCCCAACTCCAACTGTTCCCAACAGATTCAACCCCTAACCTAGTTCAAATGCATAAGCATCCTACGCAAGCCAAACCCAGTGGCCAACCATAGCCCCAGATACTGTACCCGTACACTTACCTGAATGGACGAGCGGCGGTGCCGCTAGAAGCAGTAGAAGGACGAGAAGCGGCAACGAGCTCATCGTCGTTGAATGCCTCTCACTCTTCGAATGGCGCAGAAGGAGATGTCTAATTGCTTTTATTTTTCCTACCCGCTCGCAACTGATAAGCACACTGTGCGCGCCGACGCGCGTTTGCTCTTTTGACGGCGCGCGGTGCCCAGGTCACCGTTGTGTCGATGTCATTCTCCGCGGGCCGTGAAACGAAGACCGTATCAATAATCAACAAAGTATCTCTTAGAGTTGTTTACACTGGCAACCGTGTAAGGACCACTTTTCTGATCATTCTAACTGACAGTTTGTGGGAGCTGTGTCATATGAACGCACCAAATTTAGAACTACAAATCATGGAATTGTAAACAGGAACCATTTTTTGTGCAAATCTCATAGTCATAGCTCTTCCGGTGTCTCCGTTTGTTTCCTGGTCCAAACTGTCTGGGTCAAAAACTCGACTCTGTAGTCAGTCCAATCTGATACAGTTATGAGGGTCACCGGCGGACGCTGCGGCGGATAATGACGGGGAAAACGCGGAGCTGATAGCGTCGGACCGCAGTCGCTATTTGGAGACAATCAAAAAAACAACACAATCCTCCTTTAAAGTGCGCAAGTAGCAAGACGGAGCGGAGGCCCGATGACAACTGGGCTCGTTTTTTAGTGCACTTAGCGTTGAGTCGAAGTGCACACGATCGTCTGCATGTTATCTTTTGTGGCGGTTTTTGAAGTCAGCTGCGTTTAGAAAACGTGTTGGATTAGGGATCGTTGATGGGGATGGGACATGGCCGTCTGGAGGTCACAGAAGAGCAGAGGTTGGCAAACAAGGTACCGCTCTTTGAAGATAGGATAGTCCAGAGAGCTCTGGTCACACAACCAACCTCGATTCTGTCAGGTTTATCACATCGACTTCAGGATTGTTGATGAAAACAGAGTATAGCCACATAGAGGTTGAGGAATGCAAAACTGAGAGAAGGTAGCGGTGTCCAAAGGCAGGGTAGTTCAGAGACCTGACAGCCAAGACAACATTTTGAGACACGGAATCTGGTCGAAATCATCTCTGGTAGGTGCACCGAGGATGACCAGTCGACACTGGCATCATGCATCTATGCAGAAACAACTGGTTTGCTCACTTGATAATCGCTTGAAATGATGGACTTCAGACAGCAGGTGAGATCAGACAGGTGCAGGCGAGGTTGTTTAGTCAAGACCTGTTCCACATTTATCTTGGCCAAAGATGCTTTTCTATCTTTCTAGTTGATCTGCTAGTCCAGACCCGACATCCGTGAGTCTAATCGGGAACTTGGCATAGGAGCCTGATTTGATTCACTAATGACAAACAGGCAAAAAGTGTCTTCTGGCTTTTGAATGTTCCTGTCCTTCCTGATTCTCTTGACTCTACTTTGTGACCAAAGGTGATGACCAAGAATTGTCAAACCTTCCCGAACTGACATAGCAGTCCTCTTTCAACGCATCGATTTTCCGGTTTTTACGCCTGCAAACCACTTCTTGATAAGATGGCTTTTTTCTGTTTCCCTTCTTTTCTGAACTGCACCGAGCGACGTTTATCGCTGACATTGATTGTTTTTGGATTCTGATTGGCAGTTGGTTATTTACACCAACCGTCCTTTAGATGCCTGATACGGAGAACCCGTCAACAAGTAGACTTGCGCTGGATCCACAGTATCAGACATTGGGTTAATCCAGACAAGTACACGAGCTACTTTATTAGTCAAGAAGTGAGAAAAATAAATATTGAAGAAATTTACAGACGGCATCAAAGATTGCCAAGAACGACATCTTATACGTGGTCAGCTCAGGGAGCACTAATGTTTTTGAGAACATCCTTTCCAAGACCCTTCTGCATCTGCTGCAGGGTAGACGTGGTACTAAAGACAGACTGGAAGATGGCGTCAAAGTCTTGGGGAGAGCAGCCTTGAGTGTTGATGAGATCTTGAGACTCGCGGAGAAACTGCGCGATGAGACGGTTGGCGATGAGGCCCTTTTGGTCGTTGCACTGGATCAACTGGACGTTCAGGTTCTTGGCGAGACGGACCAGCGACGTCATGGTTTCGGCGCTGGTGTTTTTGCCGGGGACGACCTAAATGTGGGGATTCGTTATTTCAAAGGCTAT
>KN167208.1:7454-55326 GCA_000757745.1 Steinernema scapterisci
ATTCCTGAAGGCGGACTACGCGGCATCGCGTACGCCACAAGGATGCATTGGAAGCAGAGTTTTATTCGCCATCACGCGCAAATGAAGGAGATCGCGAAATGGATGATGGCTTGTGAGGAATTCGTCAATCTCCCGATTGAAGATAAGGTTCGTTAGGTTGAATCTAGCATAGTTTCAATGATTCTATTACAGCGGAAGATATTTCATAACTCTTGGTACACGCTACTGTGGACTGAGAGGAGTCATCGCAGCATCGAATACGCGAAACCGGGCTGGTACCTGTTCAACAACAGTTTAGTCGTTCCCCGTGTGAGACTCGAGTATTACGGGGACGAGAAAGACGGCGAAAGAATGCGAATCTTCTCGGAGAAGATGAGTTTGGTGAAAGAAGAACCGACAAATATTCTTGAGAAGCCTTTCCTAGATATGCAACTCGCGGAGTTCGAAGTGGTGTATCTGTGCTTTTACAAGATGTGGTACGTGAAAGGTTAGTTCGAGAATTATCTATGAGACCATATGAAGATAATATTGATTCTTAGGAATAGAAAATCTAGCTCCAGAAACCTATAAAGTAGCCGAAAGAGTCCTGGAGAATGTCAGTGCTGAGCTCCATGAAAGATATACCCTCGAGCTGAAAATGTCGGTCTACGCAACCAGGTTAATGAAAGCGCTGGTACTGCTTTCGACCGTCGATGACGTTTTAGCAAATGTTCGTGAAAAGCTGCTATTGTTGGACGTTGTCGGAGTCTTCAAGTCGTCGCTTGAAGTGCTTTTATAAAAATTAGTTTGTTATCTTCGGAAGCAACCATGTCGCAGCGTACTGTATTTGGGTTCCATCGGCTTGCAAGGAGCACGGAGTTGAAGCGTACGCGTAGGAGCCATTTGGAGCTACCTGTCACTTTTGAGATGCAGAAGGTCACCGCATGACAACCAGTGGGTTTGACCTCTGATAAGCGCTGACCAATGGATTACTTTATCTACTGTATGGAATTTTAGTGATAATTCCAGTCCAAAGTGGCGATGGAGCTTGTCATTAGGATTTACGGCATCATTCGCGGCGCGATCTTATTTCAGTTTCCGCGACTCACTTGATTTTTTGATAACTCTTGATTTGTGTAGTTTCAGAATGGAAAAAACCACCTTAACACAACCAGAAATTGGGAAATGCCAAGTTTGCAGCGCCCAAGCTCATGGGATCCACTTTGGAGAAGTCACCTGCCGAGCCTGCGCCGCGTTCTTCCGGAGATCTGGGGACTCCAAACGGGAAGTCAAGTGTGTCCGATTGGACGGAAGGTGCGATATTACCAAGAGTGAGTCCGGCGCGAGGAGATCTTTTGATTCAATTAACATTTTTAGATAATTGCCGAAGTTGCCGTCTCCAAAGGTGCATTGATCTCGGGATGACGCTAGAGAATATTAGACCTCGGAAATCGAAGGGAATGTCCAGCGATCGGAATACTCAAGGACTCGAAGACCTACCTTCGAGTTCATTCGATGTAGAACAGGAACTTGCGGAGCAAATGGGAGATATGAAACTCGAGGGACATCACTATAAAGTGGATATGGAGAAACTCATGGCGAGCGTGGAAACCATACTTCAGCAGGTAAACTCTGCAATGTTCTTCCTAGTTATATGCTAATGTTTAGGAAGCGATAGATCTCAGCCCGACAACCTTGGCAAGCATGATAAAAGCGTACAAAGCGATGATTCCAGTAGGCGGATTGCGCGGTCTCACTTACGTCAGAAAGATTCACTGGAAGCAGAGTTTCATCCAAGGTTACAAGAACATGAAGCGGATCGCGAAATGGATGATGGCTTGCCAGGAGTTCGCTCGGTTGCCTTTTGAGGACAAGGTTGGTTGAGTTGATTCTTGTGAAGTGTGAACGATTTGATTGCAGCGCAAGATATTTTACAATTCCTGGTTGGCGATATCATCGTTGGAGAGAACTCACCGGAGCAGGGAATACGCGAAACCCGGCTGGTATATGGTCGACGATAACTTGGCCGTTCCTGCATGCAGCTAGAGTTCTACGGTGATGAGAAAGACACCGACAGGATGAGAATTTTCACAGAGCAGATACGTATAGTAAACGAAGAAGCGGAAGAGATCTTTCAGAAGCCGTTTGTAGAAATGAATCTTGCCGAGTTCGAAGTTGTATACTTGTGCTTTTACAAGATGTGGTACGTTAAAAGTAGGTTTGAAAATTTTACAATTATATGCTTCATATCGTGTTATAGAACTGGGTGACTTATCTCTCGACACCTACAAGACAGCTGAAGATCTTTTGGAGAAAGTCAGCTCGGAGCTTCACGGAAGATACCTCATCGAACTACGAATGCCGGCGTACGCGGCAAGATTAACGATGGCTCTGGAGCTCCTTCCGAGCAATGATATGGTGCTTGCGAATCTGAGCGAGAAACTGCTATTGCTGGACGTTAGCGGCGTTTCAAAGATGTCGTTCGATGTACTCTATTAAAAATTAGTTGCGTTGTTTCGGAAACAGTTCTGACCATGCTGCAACATACCTAGAATACTGTATTTGGACTCCACAAGTTGGGATGGAACCCTAGAGTGTTCTATTGAGGGGCATGTTCTGGGCTTTGTTTTGAGCATCCAACTTTATGGAATCTCGTTCATCGCGGTTGTTTGTTTTCGCGCAGACGGTATATCTTTTGATTTAATGAAAGTTTTAGAATGGTAAAACCCACCTCAACGCAGCCGGACTACGGTAACTGTCAGGTGTGCAACGCCGAAGCCCATGGAATCCACTTCGGAGAGGTTACCTGCCGGGCCTGTGCCGCGTTCTTTCGAAGAGCCGGCGAAGCTAAACGGGAATTCAAGTGTGTCCAAGTGGTCGGGAAATGCGAGATCGCCAAGAGTGAGTTCTTCCGTTTGTTCCGGCACCTTCAACGTCTTTAGGTAACTGTCGAAGCTGCCGCCTCCAGAAGTGTATTGATCTCGGGATGACATTGGATACGATTCGACATCGAAAATCGGAGCGAAAGCAGAGCGAATCTTCACCGTCGGTTCCATTCGCAGTAGAAGACGACATTGTGGAGCAAATGGACGATCTGAAGATAGAAAGACATCATTGCAGGGCGGATATGGACAGCCTTATGGCACACGTTGAAACGCCGTTCCACGAGGTGATTTCGGCAATTTTCACTCAATCACGTACTAATAAGTTATTCAGGGAACTAGATATCGCGGCCCGACGACTCTGGAAAGGTTGATGGAAGCGTACAAAGCCATGATTCCTGAGGGCGGATTACGCGACATCACGTACGCCGCAAGGATACACTGGAAGAAACAGTGTATAACCCATTCGTGCGCCCAAATGAAGCAGATCGCGAAGTGGATGATGGCATGTAGGGAGTTTGCTGGCCTGCCGATTGAAGACAAGGTATGTTGGGTTTGATCGTGCTTAATTTCAGTGGTTCCATTGCAGAGAAAGATATTTCACAATGCCTGGAACACGATATCAACGTTGGAGAGGAGTCACCGTAGCATGGAATACGCCAAATCTGGATGGCATCTGCTCAACAACAGTTTAGCCGTTCCCCGTGTGGAACTCGAGTATTACGGAGATGAGGAACACGCCGAGAAAATAAGAATTTTCACAGAGCAAAGACGTATCGTGAACGAAGAAGCCGATGACATCTATGAGAAGCCGTTTATAGAATTGAATCTAACAGAGTTCGAGGTCGTATATCTGTGCTTCTACAAAATGTGGTACGTGAAAAGTGAGTTGGAGAATCCTATAATTGTTTGGCTAATACTGACTTTTAGGACTGGAAAATCTTTCTCCGGAGACCTACAAGACAGCATTGAAAGTTCTTGATGAAGTCAGCAGTGAGCTCCACGAACGATACATCCGCGAACTTAGGATGCCGGCTTACGCGGCAAGATTGGCGAAAGTTCTGGATCTCCTTTCGATCATCGAGAAGGTGTTTGCAAATATTCGTCAGAGGCTGCTATTGTTAGATATTGGCGGCGTCTTTAAGACGCCGTTTGAGGTATTCTATTAAAATCTGTGTCGTTTTTGGGTCGACAGGGAACATTAGATTGTTAGGATTTAACGCCATATAATGGATCGCGCTCGTATCACGTAGCCTTCTTTGCATTAATACCACGCGTGAATTGGTTCTTCGCGGTTGTTTGTCTTCGAACCTATGATTTATGAAAGTTTTAGAATGGAAGAACCCACCTCAACGCAGCCGGATTACGGTAACTGCCAGGTGTGCAACGCCGAAGCCCATGGAATCCACTTCGGAGAGGTCACCTGCCGGGCCTGTGCTGCGTTCTTCCGCAGAGCCGGCGACGCCAAACGGGAATTCAAGTGTGTCCAAGTGGTCGGGAAATGCGAAATCGCCGAAAGTGAGTTTTTCCGTTTGTTTCTCCCGTACTAGTGCTTCCCTCATCAGCTAACTGCCGAAGCTGTCGTCTCCAGAAATGCAAAGATCTCGGGATGACACTGGACTCGGCACGACCTCGGAAAGCGAAGCGAAGGAGGAGCGAATCTTTGTCAACGATTCCATTCGGGCCTGAAGACGAACTTGCGGCGAAGATGTGGGATTTGAAGCTAGAAGGGCATCAATATAAGGCGGATATGGGCGCCGTAATGGACAATGTAGAAATGGTGTTTTATGAGGTAGGCCCAGGAGTTCGATTCAGTTTGTAAAAGGCAATTCAGAGTTTGAACTGTCGCGGCCCGACAACTCTGGGAAGCATGATCAAAGCGTACAAGGCGATGATTCCAGTAGGCGGATTGCGTAACATCAAATACGTCACAAGGATACACTGGAAACAGAGTTTCACCCACGGTCACGCATACATGAAGCGAGTCGCAAAATGGATGATGGCGTGTGAGGAGTTCGCCGATCTACCGATTGATGACAAGGTATGCTGGGTGATCTCTAACAGTACTAATTGTTCGCTTGCAGCGGAAGTTATTCCACAATGCTTGGAGCATCATATCCTCTCTGGAGAGGTACCATCGCAATGTTGAATACGCGAAACCCGGTTGGTATCTACTAAGCAATGAACTGGCTATTCCCACGGTGGACCACGAGTATTATGGAGACGGAGAAGAGGCCGAGAGGACGAAAATGGTTTCAGAGCAGATGAAGACTGTGAACAGAGAAGCTGCGGAGATTCTGGAGAAATCATTCAGGGAAATAAAACTCATGGAATTCGAGATCGTGTATTTATGCTTTTACAAGATGTGGTACGTGAAAAGTGAGTTTGGGAATACTAAGAAACTCTGCTCACGGTTGAGTTTTAGACGTGGAAGGATTATCCCCGGAGACCTACAAGACAGCCGCGGTCGTTCTAGAGAGCGTCAGCTCGGAGCTCCACGAAAGATATATCCGCGAACTAAGAATGCCGGCTTACGCGACACGATTAACGAAGGCTATGGAGCTGCTGTCGACCGTCGAAAAGGTCTTCGCGAGTCTTCAAGAAAAGCGGCTTTTATTGGACGCCGGGGGAGTTTTCAAGTCGTCGCTTGACGACTTTTAATCATATTAGGAATGACATTGTTCTGGAAACAAGAATAGAACTCAAAGAAACGACCGGTGAGCACGGGATAGCAACGCATAGGCCGTCAGCCAATAGGCGGATGCCTCCGTGCACATCAGGGAATGAACTACGTGCAGTGTGCAATCTATTATCTATTTTTATTGGCACGATTTGGTCACGATTTCGGCGAACGCTGTACACAAACAGGTCACGCATTCCCAGAGGAAGGGAGGAGCGGCAGCCTATATCTGATGCTGCTGCTTGTTGTGGCTACAATGTTCTCTGGGATACTATCCAATGCACATCCTCGTTACACTTTTGAACTATTGTAACGCTTTTGGAAGCACAGATGGCGTTGATTCAATGGAGCTTGCGCGGAAGCCTCTACAGATTGGAAAGAACCCTATTGAGGAAACAGAAACTGCACATTTTAAACACAAAATAAGCTTTTGTGTGTGGCTCGAATGTTAGGAAAGATCGACCATATCGGCCCCGAATACTCGAAATCCTTCGAATCCATTGTTTCAATATCCTTCACTTCGTTTTTGTGTTCGTTGAGCACAAATCAGCACAAATCCGCCAAACTTCTCTTTTGCGCTTAAACAACGAATCGCTGACCCGATTCAGTGACATACATATCACAAAGAATCTCGATACCATATTCCCCAATCTCTTTTTTCACCTCGCTTTCCAACTTTAGAACACAAAACACCTTTTTGGAAGGTTTAGGAAACTTCCAAACATGCGCCGGCGTTTTTGCAGGCGACACACTCCGAACACAAACAGTTCCGTTTGAAGGTCAACAAACACGTCCGTCAGCAGTTTTGCGAGGACACGGGCACAGATGTGACACAGTTCAATCCTATAGGCGGGTCTTCAGCGCCTGCCTCCCACTTTCCTATCAGTTCCACTCTGCACGCGAGTTCTACCCAGCCTTCTCCCTGGTCCACAACATCTTCTCGTTCTCCTTTTTGAGAAAGCACAAACCACCTTAAAGTCAAACGTTCCTCTGACGCAGTTTTGTGCTCCGCTCGACACAATTTCGTCGCTCGTTTTGCGTCACATGAAAGGAGTCGGACACAAACGCTCCACTTCGTCACACGGGCTGAAGTAGTCGGTGGTGAGAGCGGAAGATGGCAACTTCTTCGACGTCCGCTGCTGCTGACAGCACCGGAGATTCCTCCGCTATATGCCAGATTTGTGGGGCTCCGGCCCACGGAATCCACTTCCAGGCTGTTGCGTGCCGCGCGTGTGCAGCGTTCTTTCGAAGATCAGCTGAGGCGAGCGGCAGATACAAGTGCAGACGAGTCACGGAGGATTGTAATGTGACTAAAAGTGAGTTTGTGTTTGATGTGCTTTCTTGTGTTTGCATTCTCTTTGAATAGCCTAATTTGAATATCTTAGAAGCGAGGCTTTGATCTAAGATCTTAAACATGATCTTGAACCGAAATTCGAAGTTTGAAACTGCGGATATTAGAGCAGTGTGGTTATACTAAACCACTATACATTACACTTTTGTTGCATTTTGTGGTTAGCGGTTCATTCCATAGAGATCTCCGGTCATAAACTCCGCGATAACCCAGGACGCAGCGGCGGAATGTTACTTGACTGGTTTTAAGTCGTTTATCTTCTTGAGCGATCGGTAAACGGCGGCTCTAAAAAGAAAGTTTCCGCTCGAGAGATTTTTATTTCCTGATTTTTCCTGATTCGCGCCTATTAATTCATATTCCAGTGTGATCATCTTATTTCGTTTCAGTCAACTGTCGCTTCTGCCGACTGAAGAAATGCCACTCAGAAGGAATGACGCTGGACGACAGAAGATCTCGGAGAAGCGGGAAACCCGACAAAGGCTCTGCTTCTCGGTCGCCAAGTTCTCCGCCTCAACTCGACGAGCCGGCAATTGAATTGTCGTTGGATGACTCAGCCAAGCAGTTCTTCGGCCTTCGAGGAGCTTCTCTCTCGGTCATCGACTCTATCACAAAAGTAAGCATCTCTCTCGCACAACATCTTTAAACTCAGTTTCAGCCCTTCATCGCCAACGGCGACTCAACCTCTTCTCCCCTCCAATCCCTCCTCTCTTCATTCCGCCAGTTTCTACCTCCTGCCAACAAGGAAAACATCCGCATTTCCAACTCCGTCGACTACCAATCTCACTGCCTTTTTTGCAATAAGCAGATGAAGAGAATCGCCGACTGGGCGATGACCTGCCGCGCGTTTGCCCAGCTACCCACTAGTGATAAGGTAGGCACGGTTTTGACACAATCCGTTGTGTTTGTTTTATTGGGTTCTGATCGTTTTGTGTTCCAGTGCATCATGTTCGAGAACTTCTGGCTCGCCGTGCACTCGTTCGAACGATGTAGCCAATCTGTGGAGGTTTTCGGGGAGAACGGGCCGATGGCGATGTACATGGTCACTGAATCGGTGGCTGCAGAACTGCCAGAACTTCGATACGACGCTCCAGGTGTTCAGGAAGAGCAGCTGGAAAAGCTGAACGACCACTTCCGGAAAGTCAACAAATTCAGCTTCGAGCAGTTTGTGGAGCCGATGAGAAGCCGGAATGTGGCCGAATTCGAAGTCGTGTATCTCTGTTTCTACAAGATGTGGTATGTTCGAGGTGAGTTCTACGAATATCGACATTACTGACTCTGATTTCGGCTGTTTTAGGCATTTCGGGCTTATCGCCCCTAACCTACAAAATAGCTGATCGTCTGTTGGAGGAAGCCAGCGCAGAGATGCACGAATTCTACCTCAAGGAGTTCAGGACCAACAATTACGCACAACGGATCATAAAACTGTTCGAACTCTTGGAGGGACTCGAACGGACCTTTGCGTTCTGTGGGAAAAGATCCAACATCGGTGCTGTTGTGCCGAAGGTGAAATCTGAAAATGCGGACTTGGTTCCAACGTGAAATTTAACGGGAAAATAGAATTTCGAATAAAAATATCTCTAACTCGACGACCAAAAAAATAGAATTTTCTCTTTCAAGGAAAGCAATGCAAACAAGGAAAGTTCACCTGCACTCAAGGGCGGCTCTATCAAAACACACATATCAAATTCCCCATAAATTGCTAAAGCACAGAAATTGTGTTTACGTAAAACTCGGTTTCCCAGAGTCGTTTTCAGCCAAACAAACCCGTTTCAAAGAATCGTTTAATCCACCTTTCCAGAAATACTCATAAAAACTCCCACTTAAGTGACAAGATCTCTGGCTTTAAAATGTGTCCACGTTTGGCAACGTTTGTGCCGATTTGTGTTTGAGGAGGTGAGAGCAAAAAGGTCATTTTTGATGGGAGCGTGCAAGTTTCTGGGTTGTGAATGCGGTTATGACCTTGGCGAACTCTCTTATCTCGTTTCGCGGACCAAAGACCCAAATAAGCGACAATACAAAAAACGAGATTCGGCACGAAAGCACAAGAGTACAGCTAGATTAGAGAAATGAAACCTTTTGCTTTGATTTTCAGAGGTGATTAGCCAACTCATTCTTAGAATTTCGATTTTAGTGAAAGCTGTGCGGTCTTACGGAAAAGGTCCCCGAGATTGGAAACTACAAAACGAGATCTCTCATCTTGCGACCTTTTGCCCGAGATCGTCTTAGGAGCAAGAGTCGTCCGGCATTGACATTTCAGCTGCGATAATGAATTCGTGCTGTCGTGGCATAAATTAACGCGAAGGAGCCAAAGAACCATTAGTGTTCTTCACGGGTGTACGGGATGAGAGCTAGACTCCGTGCACTACTCGTAATAGATCTGTGTGAATGTAGGTTTCTCCTTATTAAGTGCACGTAGTAACTGTACGATTGATTCTAACCAATCTTTGTCCGGTATAGCGAACCTTCTGTTTAGGAGCGTGATGTCAAGCTTGGGCTCTTCTACCGTACCACCCTTCTAAGACCGCTTCAACTCGCGAATCCTCAAACAAACCAAGCATAAACCAAAGAACCACTCTCGCCACTCTTTGCTCCCTTTGCTCTCTCCACCCACCGAGAACTTGGATAAACAAACAAACTCTTGCTCGGGCCAGCGTGTTTGTCCCTCCGTCGCGCGCCAGACAGCCGTGTTTCGCGTGGAAGCACTCGTTTTCCGCGATCAGCGTTTCAGAAGTGCACTTTGAGTCGGTCGGCTGGTTGTCGGTCCGTTGGCGGTCGTCGCTATGACGCAAGGCGAGGAGAGGAACGCTCCGCCCGGTCCCATCGATCGCGGCGCCGTCGCTCAGTCAGTCGCCTCCGAAGGCTCGCGAATCCGCACTCCCCAGATGTCCGCTTCGCCGCCTTCGATCCTTCGCGAAGATCCCGCGAACCACAGGATCTGCCAGGTCTGCGGCGACAAGGCCCACGGAATCCATTTCCAAGTGATCTCCTGCCGCGCCTGCGCCGCGTTCTTCCGCCGTTCCGCCGAGAGCAGTTCTCGCTACAAATGCCGCCAGAAGACGAACAACTGCGACGTTTCCAAAAGTGAGTTGTTTTACCCGTCGCTCGAAATTACTCGCCGCCGCTGGCGACCTTGCAATTAATGCTGCTGATCGGGATTCCCCGAAACTGGTTATCACGCTTTCCAGTCGACATTTTGATCCCAAAGGGCTTTGCGATTGGGAGAGGAACTGAGAAGCGAGTCTGCTCGGTGATAACGCCGCTTTTAATTCGGTTTCTACGTAAACAAAGTACTTTAGGAAACCAAAGAACAGCCGCCCGCACCTTTTTGTGGCTATAATCTTTGCTCGAACTTGAGTCTTGACACAGTTTTCGGGCTAAAAGGACATCTTCGGTGCGCGTTGATCACAAAAAGATGGAACATGGTGTTAAACAGAGGTGGTGAATTTGCAAGAGAGTCGCAAAACGTCCTTTTTCTGATTTCTTTAAACTTTTATCCTTTCTCGGAACTCCGTCTGGTGCCCTCAAAGGCAATTGACTAATTGCCACCACGCGGCTTTTGTCCTTTCGTTCCCAGAACTATGAAATCATGATGCCTCGACGTAACTTAATCATGCGCGCTTGGAGAGGTCGGATACGTTATGTCCGGTTCGTAATTAGCGCTATTCAAAATTGGGTATTCGGCTGGGAGTACCTGCTGGCGATATGAATAGAGGTCGTTTCGATGGGAACGCGGCTTTATGGCTGCATCCAGAAAACGTGGAAAGATTAATTTTTATGGTCGTTGTCACGAAACGGAATTGTGCTTCACTTTTTATGGTCTTAGAGAAGCCAGATTCTAAGAAACGAAAATGGCTTTTCCCTCAATTCTTCACTCTTCAGATGCACCCCAAAACTGTCGCCTCTGCCGTTACAACCGATGCCGGTCCGTCGGAATGACCCACGAGGGTCTAATCTTCCCCATGAAACACGAAAACTTGCCAGCCGAACCAAACTGTCCTGTCGTAGCGGATCCCACCCACAGCGGTTCCTACTTCGATGAAAGCGAAGACGGATCTGGAGAGCTTCCCGAAGTGATATTCGAAAATAACACGTTGAAATACGACACGGAGCCTCTGATGGCCACTGTGCAAAGGGCCCTGGAAAGGCCGTCCTGGAACTGCAGCAACGGATACAGATCTACGCCCCTCCAGAGTCTCCTTCGGGCCTTCAACAGTATGATGCCTCCGACAAAACCTCCCGGCTGCCAACTCTCCTACCGGGTCAACCTACAATTCAGCGTCCGTTTCATCAATCTCCAGATGGAGCGGATGGCCAAGTTCGCGATGGAATGCGAGTCCTTCGCGCAACTTCCCTTCGAAGTCAAGGTACCGTAATCCTCTCTCTCGCTCGCTTTCCTAACAACCACTTTCAGAAGAAGATGTACTACAGTTTCTGGAACAGCATCCACATTTTCGAGCGAGTGAAACGGACGACGGACTACTTCGACAAGGACGTCCCGGTCTCCGTCCTGCTTATCACGGACACGACCGCCGTCGACCTCAGGGATTTCTCCTACTACCTCCCCAACGTCACCGAGGACAAGTGGAAACAGATCAACGAACACTTCAAGTCCCTCAACGAGTTCACCATCAACAATTTCTTGGTTCCCATAAAGGAGCTCAACCTCACCACTTTCGAAGTTGTTTACCTCTGCCTGCTCCTCATTTGGAATGTTAAAAGTGAGTCCAGGTTCCAGAGTCCCCTCCCCTAATCCTCCCTTTCCAGAACTTGATCTCCCCCCACATATCAACCAGCTGGCCGACGAGATTCTCGACAGCGCCAGCAGCGAACTGCACGAGTACTACGTGAACGAGCTCCGCATTTCGAACTACGTTTCGCGACTTTCAAAACTTATGAAACTCTTGTCGAATATGGATTCTATGTACAATTTTTCTCAAGAGTCGGTTGTGACCGCGGAAATAGGAAATGTGATATCCTACGAGCCGAAGGCCAAGGAGCTCATCAAAGTATTACAATAATCTTTGAGCGGAATAAACAGAATTTGTGTCGCCTGCACTTCGCCTAGATTCTGGATAATTAGAAAAAGCTCTCAATTAATTATTTATGGTTTCCATGTTCTTGCAACTCTCGCAAGTCTTCGATGTTCTAAGATTCCTTCTTGCGACACCAAAGTGCAACTCTAGGAAACTTTTTGATTTCCCACAAATCGTACTTTTAGTCCCAAAAGGAGAGAAATCACATTCAAGGAACAGCTTCACACCCTTTTCCTTACTTATCCCAGACCACGTGCCCTCCATTCACCTTCTCTAATCACCTTTCCTCGTGCTCTGTGTCCTTCCAAACCTCCGCGACTCGCAACTCTCTCCAATCGATCGACAAGAGAGCGCCGCCGAGAACAAACGGCTGCGTGCGAGAATTGTTCCCGTGACACACCCGGCGACTAAAAGTCGAAAGTGACAACGCGGCCGCCCACGGCAACGCGTTTAAACGACGATGGAAAAACCATGTGAGCACACGCTCGAAGAACTGAGTTCCCGGCGCAGTTTAAACATATTTCATTGACATGAGTTCAGAGTAAACAAAGAAAGTGCATGACGGCTTTTGATCAAACAAGCGTTTTTGTGAAGATTTGTGTGGGCACGGTTAAAGTAGGTTTCAAGGACAGATCCCGCTTAACTGGAAAGGAATTCTAGCGATTCGGTCAAGAATTGAATCTCCAATGGAAGCATGAGTTCGGCCACGCGATCCACAAAAGGACTTTGCTCATTTTGGAGCAGAATCCTTAGATCGTTCAGTTTCATAATCCCGTTTACCAGCTCTTGGCTGTTATCTTGGTGAACCGCTACGAAATCCGGCCGTTCCTCCAAGTCGCGGTTCTCCTCTTGCAGTTTTTGGATTCTTCTTTGGGCTGCTTGGAGTTCTTCCGGGGGTTTCAATTCAGAACAAGGAGAAACCGAGAAGTAGAGTTGTTGGAGACCCTCGATAGGTTCTTGGCAGACTGGGCAAGAGTTTATGGAATCCTCTGCAGCTTTGCTAAAAATATGTCCGCGCTGGGAGAGGAAGCTAGAATGGAATGGCTCCATAATCGGCGATCGTGGAGATTGTGGAGTGTCTTATATGAATACTTACAAGTACAAAGAACTCAAAACCAATGCAGATTTATTATTTCTCACATTAATTTCCGTCCGCGATCACCTCCCCTAACGCCTGCGAAGAGCATCTCTCGAGTTCCGGGTTATCTCAATCGCGCTGCTTCCACGCACTTCAAATCTTTCAAGTCGTTTCAGCTCCTCCAAGGTTTTCCAAGTTGCGTTGATTAATGCTGTATCTTCTTCATTTTGTCGCATCTTTGCATTTTCCGCCTTCAACGCAGCGATCCACTTGCGGAATCCTTCCAGTGAGTTTTTAGCATTTTGTTGAATGCATTCTGAGGCAGAAAAATAGATTTTCTCCAGCGATTCGATCGGTTTCTTGCAGATGGCACATTCTGTAGATTCGGTGGTGCAGGAAGCGTGGAAGATGTGGCCGCACTTGTTGGCTACAATTTGAAACTTGCCCTTGAAGAGAAGATTGCAGTGCGAGCAGTTGACAGCTGCCATGGCGATAAAAGATGCTTGGAGCTCTTAGATCTTACGGTGTTATATCAAAGTCAGGCAATGCAAGGACAGAAAGTAATGCTGCAGAAAGATCCACCCAGCCTCAATGGATAGGCGTATCCAAGGCAGTGAATTATAAGATAAGACGTCAAATGTAGAAATCATGGAAATCGGATTCGAGAAAAGTTTATTTTTAGCTCTACTGCAACGAGAACCTTCGAGTATTAACCAACGATTGTCGCGACTGCTCCAGAACTCTTACCATATCTTCGCGTATCCTCCTCAGCCTGTTCTCCGTGGCTTCCAACTCCTCCAACAATCGGATCTCTTCTCGCCGTAGCTCCTGCAAGTAAAGCCGTTTCTGTCGCAGGGTCATCTGGGGGATACCCACAGGAACAAGGCGCAATTTGTAATTTTCCCCTTCTAACTCTTCAATTCTCTTTTTGGCGTCGGAGAGTCGCGTGGATTTGTTGGAACTGGAGCAGAAAGAAGAGGAGAAGTAGAGTTTCTGAAGGTCTGCGATTGGTTCCTGGCAGGCCGGACAAGTTTCCGAAGAAAGGCAGTTCCCATGGAAGACATGCCCACAGTCAGGCATGGAAATGGGTGACGCAGAGGTGAGGACTACGTGGCAGAGGGTGCAGGCGAGGGTAGGCATGATGGTAATGATGCTTATGCTGTGACTAAACAAGCTGCTATCTCTTATATGACGGAAAGAAATACGAAAAAGCATTAGTTTTCAAAAGTTTATTGAAAGTAATCTATAGCATTAAGCGGGAGTTTCTCGTCGGTTTCTAACGCCCAACTCACCTCTCTGAACGGCGTCATGAATCGTACGCATTTCAAGTCGAACCTCCTCCATTGCGATGTCTTGGAACGGTTCTTCCAAAAAGTACTCAACAGTACTATTATATTCTTCCAGTATTCGCCGAAGTTCGAAATATAAACATAAGTTTTCTACTTTAAAGAGAACGGAAAGATCAGGAAGCAATCTCAAGTTTTCGTTCTCAGCTTGCAGCTTCTGAATTTGCGCCTTCATCGTCTGGAGGGGTTCCTGGGAATCTTCATCCTCGGAGGAATGGATGGCAAAGAAGAGTTTCTGCGTGTTTGTGATCGGCTCTCGGCATGAGGGACACGTTTCCATGTGACCGACGCAGAGCTGGTGAAAGAGGTGTCCGCACTGGTTGAGGATGCTGGGCGAATTTGTGTCCAGGCGTCTGGTGCAGGCGACGCAAGTAATGTTGGGCATCGTGGAGACTGTTTTAGCTCGATTTTGGAATTCTCATACATGGCGAATCTGTGTGGAAGTGATGCCAGGTGGGTGATACTTCGCAAGCATTGCTCCAGTTCTAAGATGATCAGAGAAGATCTCTCCGGACCGCCACAAATGGAGAATTTCCTCGAGCATATTTCACAACCCGTTTACAAATTCCCATTTACAAAATTCTTCCGACATTTCACCGCCTAACCACATCCATTCTGTCACTATGCAAACAGCTCGACGAAACCACAAACCATCTTTTCTCTCTTCTCCACTGGCGTCCTCGCAATTCTCCCGCACGGCGGCTTTTTTCCGCTCGCTGGCGTCATTGAATCACGCGACGAGTCTTCGTATCGATTGACCGATTCTCATACTTTCCACTTCCGATTAGCCACCTTTCAGTTCTCTTCGTGTGCAAACTCAGCTGAGGCCATGCTCTCCTCACCTCCATCGACATCCGAAATCACCAGCGGGAGATGTTGCCTCGTTTGTGGCGACGAAACTCGCGGAATCCACTTCCAGGTGAATTCTTGCCGAGCCTGCGCCGCGTTCTTTAGGCGTTCGATTCCGGTCGGGAAGAAGTACAAGTGCAGGAGAGCGACGAATAACTGCGATGTTTCCAAAGGTACTTTTGGGCGAAAATTGGAACCAAAGCAAACTTTGCGGTTCTGTGGTCTTGGCGCGAAAATTGAGCGCGGGATATTAAAAGCCCCAGGTTCATTTTTCGAAACTGAATTTCCCTTAATCATTGTGGATTTCTGCCGAATTTCTCGTTTTGTTTCTCTTCTTCACGGTGTAAGGTAAATATCTGATATTCAGGAAGTCCGATCCAGTGCCGAAGATGCCGCTACCAGAAATGCCTGGCAGTCGGAATGGCGATCCTGGGTAAGTTTCCTCGCCAACTTCTGTCCTTAACGGAGCCTATTTCTAGAGCGGGAGGCCCCTTCAACTCCAGAACGGGATTCCATCGAACTGCCCTCCACGTCGCCGGACATCATCGTCCCTCCAAGCTCCGTTTCCAGTTACCGACACGAAGTCGCCGACGTCGTTTTTGAGGACAACTACAAGTTCAAGTGCGACAACAAAGTTCTCGCTGGACGACTCAAAGAGATCCTGAACCAGGTCAGTTTCGCGCCTTTCCCAGTTTTCCTCAATCTGCCTTATTTCGTTTTCTTTCAGCCATTCGTCCCCACTTCCACCAGCTTGGTCGGAGTCAACCTCTCGCCTCTTCAATGCCTCGTCGACGCGTACAACAAAATGGTTCCCGGAGGAAGGCCCGCTACGATCCAAGTTTTGCAGAAAATCGACGTCCGAAATTCGATTGTTTTTTACGACGAAAACATGGAACGGATCGCGAAATTCGCGATGGCTTGCGAGGAGTTCGCGAACCTCCCGTTTAACGACAAAGTGAGATTTTGGTTCTTCTGCTCTTATTTCATTTTCTGCATTTCAGTGGAAGCTCTTCGTGTCGTTTTCCGATCGGATCTACACCTTGGAACGTTTCGCCCGATCTATCGAGTTCCTGGGCCTCGATTCGCCTCCGGAGATCATTCTCCAAACGGATACCTTCGCCCACAACTCTCTCAATGTGGACTACAGCGTCGAGAACATGACGAAGAAGAAGATGACGGAGATCAGCGACTTGTGCCGGCCGAACGTCGAATCGATTATTGAGTTTCTGATGATCCCGATGCGGAATCTAAACATGACGTCTTACGAAATCACCTACTTGCTGAGTCAGATCATGTGGTCAGCCAGAGGTTGGTTTCGAATGTCTTAAATTGATTTCAAATCCACTTTCAGGAATCGAGGGCCTCACGCCGAGTACCTACGAACTGGCGACCCGCATCATGGACCATTGTGCTAGCGACCTCCACAACTACTACGTTTACACGCTCAAGATGGACAATTACGCGGCTCGTTTAGCGAAGATTGTGAAGCTTCTGGCAGATCTGGAGATGTGGATGCGGAGGACCGACGACCTCCTAATTCAAGCGGAGGTGTTCAAAGTGTTCAGCATAGATTTCAATAAACTGACTTGACTTCAAACGAAAAAATAAAAAAACATACCAGCAACGAGGATCCAAGAAAATGAATTCGAACGGAAGATTTGCGCACTCTCAAGCACGCATAAAGTACGAACTTCGCTGGCGACTCGCCACAAAACACAACGGCGACTCCCCACCACGTTGCGTTCCGCTGTTCATTGATCGATTCGTCTGCGAGAACGGGCCGGGCGAAATCGACCAAGTCAATCTCTACTCACTCGTTCACAGCCATCTGCTTTCCTCATTCTTTCCTTATCAATCCAGCCAGAAATGCCTCAGATCTGCGTTGTTTGTGGCGCCGTTTCACACGGAATTCACTTCCAAGTGAACGCGTGCAGGGCTTGTGCTGCATTCTTCCGACGTTCGGTCGAAAGCGGGAAGACGTACAAATGCCGCCGGGCGAATTACAACTGCGATGTTTCCAAAGGTGAGTCGTGAAGAGAGGATCTGTGAGGCCCGACCGGCTGCCGACCGGCTGAAAGGCCACAATGAGCTTTTGGACGAGACGGGCGCGATCAGACAGTCTGTAGACGTTCGTTGCACCTCTGAAGAGACAGAATTTGGTCATTTCAACTCGACCGGAGTGATCGAATCGGTCGTGCTTGCGCAGCGGAAACTTGGGAAATTGTGCGTGCTAAACGAGATTCCAGTGGATATAACCGCAATAACCGTGAAACATTTAGACGCGTTCCAGCAATGCCGAAGATGTCGACTGCAGAAATGCAAACAGGTCGGCATGACCATCAAAGGAAACCGGAAGGTCCGCCTGAACGAAGATGAAGAGAAGACGCTGGGTGAAGAAGAACAGATCCCGTCGGTTTCCACGGTGGATCTCAGCCTGCCGCACGTAGAAGAGGGCCATTTTGAAAACCACAGGCACAAATGCGACGCCCACGCTTTGAAGAGAAAAATCCAGTGTATCTTGGATCAGGTAAGAACTCAGAGTTCAGCTGTTTTGTAATGACGCTTATCTTCAGAACGAGCCATCGACGTCCTTCTTCAGTAACCTGACTCTGGCCCAAGCTGATGCCTTTGGCGAACTATCGTCGACAACAAGGTCAGAAAACATCGAAATCAGGAAATCCGTCGACCAACAAGAAATGGTCAAGTTTTACTTCGAAGACCTGGCGATGACGGCGAAGTGGATGATGCGCTGTGAAGAGTTCGCGAAGCTGCCATCAAGCGATAAAGTAGGTTTCCAACTCTAACATCTCATCTAAGAGCTTATTTTAGTGGATTATGTACAGCAAGTTCTGGCAGTACTACCGCTGCTTAGAAAGGTGTGCTAAGACCTCAGACCTTTTTGGGAACGACTCTCCCAACCTGCTTCTTCTGTCCAACGATGTCGCAGTCAACTTAAACGACTTCGTTATCTCTTTTCCCGTCACCGAAGACCGTACTGAGAAGATGGGAGATGTGTTCAAGCGGATCTACAGCCTGATGCTTTCGCTCTTCGTCCTTCCTATGAAGAACTTGGAATTAACGACATTCGAAGTCGCATATCTCTGCCTCTACAAAATGTGGTCCGTTCAAAGTAAGTTCCTGTTTCTGGTCAGCAATGATGTGTGCTTTTCAGGGATTAAAAACTTATCGCCTACCACTTACGAAGTGGCCGAAGAAGTGCTGGATAGGATCAACAACGAGATGTACGACTTTTATGTGCATAAGTTGAAGATGCTGAACTACTCCCTGAGGCTATCGCAAGTCATGAGGCTCCTAACGGAATTAGAAGGATTCATTAGGATACGAAGAAACATCGAAATCACAGCCGACGTTTTTGCGATCCACAGTTGTGATATAAGGGATTCGGAGTTCTATGGTGAAGAACACGACTGATAAATCTTTTATGCGGGTCTTCTTTGGCATAGGCCGAAGTTTTGCGATCGTTGAAAACCTTCACGTGAATGTCATTAACCACCACTGTTCATCTTTTGTGCGCTGAACACATTTTGGGATGAATCACCGAAGAGCACGAATAAAACACGATTTGGTCGTTAAACACTGTGATGAAGCCACTATGACTCATCGCGCTCCACGCTGCGGGCTGAGCATTGTTACCTGACATTCCCGACTTTTGCAGGTTGCCCCTGTTCTCTCCAAGCGGACTTCTGCGCCTTCTTCTCGCGTTTGCATTTTGCGTCACTAAGGAAACATTGCGCCAAGCGCCCGCGTTTCCCTCTCCAGCAACCATCGATCGATCGAAATCTCGAGCGCCCAGTGGTTATTACAATCACTTGCGCGCGCCGCGATGTCCATCGCTTCGGCGTATTCCTCGTCATCTTCGTCGCCCCCCGGAATCGTGGGTAGCGAAGATCGTCCCAACTGCCTCGTGTGCGGAGCCACCGCGCACGGGATCCATTTCCAAGTTGCTTCTTGCCGGGCCTGCGCTGCTTTCTTCCGACGTTCGGCTCCCGTCGAGTCGAAGTACAAGTGCAGGAGGGCCAACTTCAAATGTGATGTTTCTAAGGGTGAGAAGAGCAAATAGAGTTCTGTGACCTTTATATGCTTTTCGTTTCAGATGCGTTCCAGCAGTGCAAGAGATGTAGATACCAGAAGTGCCGACAAGTGGGGATGACCCTGGAAGGACTCGAGAAGCAAGAAAAGTCGTCGGATTTTATCACTTTGGTGCCATCGAAGGCGTCCACGAGTTTTGAGGATTCTGAGGAAGGCGAGCTTCTTCCGAAGGACACGAGATTGGAGTTTGACGAGAGGCACCCGCACAGGCAGAAGTTCGATCCGACCGAAATGAGGGACTACGTCAACTACTTTTTCAACAACGTGAGTTTCGAGATCTAAGCTTGCGAATCTAACCTCACGTTTCAGTATTACCATGACCTCTACGCGAAATACCCATCTTCGCTCCGATGCGTTCACTTCGCCTTCAACAATATGGTGCCTGGTGGAAAACCGTCAAAAGTGGATATGGCCGAAAAGATGGATATGGGCATAGCATTCCACTTCTACGGCGAGAACATTATTAGGATTGCCAACTGGGCCATGCACTGCAGAGAGTTCGCCGACCTTCGGGTGGAAGACAAAGTAAGAGAGATTGGTCGAAAGTTGTTTCTTAATTCTCTGATTCAGTGGAAACTTCACGTAAGACTCTGGCCGATTATGGAGCTCATAGAAAGGGCGATGCGGACCTACGAGTATCTGGGAATTGCCTGTTCCCCTTCCATTTACCTCCTCACTGACCGCTGCGCCATAGATCTTGATGTTTTCGAGTTCACGTCGCCTGAAATGGATCCTGAAAAACTAAGATGCGCCATAGAGAACTACAAGCCAGTGTTGAGGCAACTCACCAACGCTTGTCTTGTACCTATGCAGAAACTGAATCCGACCTCCATGGAGATCTCGTATCTGTGCTTATACAAGCTGTGGGATATCAGAAGTGAGCATTTCTGAGCTATAAACAAACTAAATACCTGATTTAGGAGTTCGAGGCCTGGAAGAGAAGACCTACGAAACCGCCGAAGCCGTTCTCTCCCAAGCGAGCAACGATATCCACGAATACTACGTCAACGAGATGAGGCTGGAGAACTACGCGAAGAGATTCGCTCAGCTGATGAAGCTGCTAACGGAGTTCGAGGGCCACGCGAGGTTTCAGAAAAACGTGGAACTCACTTTCGATGTGTGTCAGATTATGGGATTCGAATTTTTAGATTCAGAATTCGTCGCCAGTGACGACGAGTGACAAATGGGGATACTGTAGATATAAAGATTTCTAATGAGTTCTTGTGCTTATTGTATCTTGAAGAGGTTGTCACCCTATCTGTTTCTGATGCGTTGTCGTGGTTTTTGCGCGTGTTCTTTAGCCGACCTCCCTAGATCGTTGGCGTATGAAATTGAATTCTTAATTCGATTCTTTAAATTCCGAAAACGTTCATAATCCCATCAGTTTCAGATCCAAATGTACTTTGAAAGGACGGTGGCATCGACGTGCCGCTTTCTGGAACACATAAATTAAGATTTATTATGGAGTTATTGGAACTGAGCGAGTCACATTTGAGTCATTGCTTTTTCCAATTACTCCCGATTTGTGGTCAACGCGTGAGTGCGGCTCTGTTAGTTCTTATTCGGTTCCAGTTCAATCCTACTAAATTCGAGTTTCCATCTCGGAATCTCCCTCGCTACTCCCCGCTGTGAGAATTCTTGCATCATCCCGCTATTCTCCTCCCCGATCGGAGGCTCTAAACACAAACTTTGACGCGTGGTTTGTTTGTCGACACAAATACGGACTTCACGATCGTTTCGGCGGCCGTTAGCGCCGCTGTGATCGCGATGTTTGGAACCTCGCGAATCGCGGAGCACAACTCATAACTTCTTTCGTGTCGCCGCGGTGCCGAAAGAACCAAACAACTCCGCTGAGGTCACGCCAGGACACAAACGATTTTGTGTTTTGTGCTCTGTGCTGGAAACGATTCGACGGCGGCAGCGGGGAGGAGGAGGAAGTCGCCCGAGGACGCCGAAGGGGTCCTCGGGTGGCGACAGCGAGAAGCGGCAACTCGCTTTGCACCCGCTGAGCGCCCAAACCCTTCGCGAGGCGGAGGAAAGACTCATCTTCCGCATGCAGAGAAGTCTTTCGAGCCTCTTTTCTGGCGATTCGCGGCTTGTTTGCGGAATCCACTTCCTAATACCATCAGCGATTTTCGCGCGCGGGTGCATTTCTCCGAAAGAAGTCACGTGAGATGCCCAATTCGCGCGAGTCCATATTGCAACAGATGCTCGGGGATGTGGAGAGCTAGCGGGTGTGACGTCGGGAACTTCGGTTTGCAGAGCGCCGAGTTGGTGCAGATGTTTGGTTTGTGTCACTCGGGGATTAACGAGCATTTTCTCCGGCTTGTGACTACTGCAAATGGCTGCCGCTGCTGGAGGTTAAGTGGTCGTGTTGTTGGTTCCTGGTCAGATGGTTTCCTTGGGGTTTGGACGAGCGAGTTGAGGCGTGTTCTCAGGTAGGTTCTTAATTTGCGTTGTTGATTAAACGCGTTTTAATGACGCGGACATCTGCTTAGCATACTGTAGCTCAGATCACAGAAATCAAGCACATCTTGTCTTCTCTTTTTCTCCTGTAATCTCTAATGAGTTTCCCAAAAGGTTCCATTAGTGCATTCCAATTAAACCACGTCATTTCATGCCCAGCATCAATCTGCTTTTTTGTCTTCTGGCCGCAGGAAACGATGATTGCGATTCCCGACTTCTTATTAGATTCGCCGTTTCTGGACTTGATGGTAAGATGGACCAGATCTAGAAAACCCCAATTTAGTCCAAATGACTCCCCGCAGAATCTCTTTCCCATAATATCCTTTTGATCGCAACGTGCAGAAAGCAAAATTTTTTTGCGCCTCCTTCTTCTCCCATTATTATGCTAATGCGTTATCGCAAATGTCACGTAGGCACAACACCAGATCAAAAGCCAAACAAACCAATTCGCGCAAAAACTTCTCGCTGGAACGACGGCGACGTTAACGGGCGCCACGGTGAATCAGCTCCCGACTTCTCAAGGAAATTCCAGTGATTGATAAGTGCATCGGACGTCAGATTCCCGTATCCTCTTCTTCTTCAACGTTTGTAGCCTCTCCACGTTTCGATCGATCCGCCGCTAATCAACGATTAAACCCATTCCCAGAACCCTTAAACCCAACGAAGTGTAAACCCATCGGGAAATCGGGCGCTCGTAAGCGGCGTAGGTCGTGGAATCAGTTTCGCTGTGCCGCTTTGTGCTCTCTCTCTCTCTCTCTCAGCTCGAGCACAGTTCCTCTCCCAAACTTCTCCTCCGCTCGGGGAGCCCGAGATCGTTGATTTTTTGGCCTTCGCCGTTTCGCCGCGCTATCGCGTTTGTGTCCGCGATTTGTGCATCTTCCACCCGCCGCGGCCTCTGTCCGCTTCCTGCGCTACGACCGCTTCTCGCCCGTCCTAGTGCACGTCGGCGGTGCGAGATTCGCCCGTTTTAGAAACTGTTTTATGTTCCTCGCCAGGAGGTTTTGAAGCACGCGTGGTTAATTATTCATTGCCTCTTGCTCGCCTTCGTGAATGTGCCCAAACCTGTCACGCATTCCAGGAAGGCTGCAAACGCGCCGCACTTTCTGACACTTGCCTATTAATCTTTAAAGGGTGTCGCGTCGGCGATGTGCTCGAAATGTGTTCCGTTTGGCCTTTATTCGTTTCTTTGCCACTGGAATTTAAAATCGTTCTCTAATTCCGGGTTCTTTTCGCGTTTATTCTAATTCGTAATGTTTAATCTAAGAATTTTCTCAGGTCGCCTCTTCTGCAAGCCTGGCTGTACTTTCTTTCGTCACTCCTTCTCCGCTTCCAAGAATCGCTCCAGATATCACAAACGCACGTCACGTGTCGTCTGGATCAAAGAAGGCGCCCGTGAACCGGTTATCTTCTCCCAAAAGGACGTCTAGACGTTGCAGCCGCCGCGTATTGTGCTCCGCTTTGTGCTCTTTCGGGGATAACTCGGTTACTCCCGACGTGTTCTCCGCCCTGAACACATCGCGAAGCGTTCAAAGCGACTAATGAGTGGCGGCTGCACTCTTTTAATAGAATTCGTGGACTTTGTCCATTTCTTCGATTTCGGTTAATGAGGAATCCTTGCTTTTGAAAGCAGCTTTTGGGATTAGATTTAAGGAGGGATTGGTTGCAGGAGGCTTTGGATTATTGTTTTTGGTATCGTGGTTTGAAATTGTTGCGGAAGTGGAGCGGTGAATTTCGAGATATTTGCTGTTGTGTTGTACATTTGATTTCGCGGGTTTATTACATTGCTATTTACTGCTGTTTATTTTTGCTGTCTCTCTTAGGGGAATTCGTATGCCATCTTGAAAATTCAGGCCATCTCTTTCTATTACTAGCCTCCCACGTCATTTAGAGCTATATATTAAACTCCTACATTTTCGTTCAAAATTGGTCTTTTTGAACCCTCAAAGAACGCCGCGTCCATTTCCAGTGTGGTTTTGCACTCCAAGCCCCTATTATCGCGAATCATCACGCCCTCTTTAACGCTCCAATCGCGTGTTCTCGCCGTGTTTTTCCTCTCGAACAAACCTCAATTCCTTCTTTTCTTCCAGGATGGTTGTGACTTGTGTCGTTTGCGGGGGCACGGCGCAAGGAATCCACTTTCGCGTCAATTCGTGCCGAGCGTGTGCCGCTTTTTTCCGGCGCAGCGCCGCCAACAGCAGCAAATTGAAGTGTAGAACGGCGACGAAAGCATGCAAGGTGACATCAGGTAGGGTTGGACATCTGGACTACGATTTTAGCAGAACTCTTTGCAGATGAAAAGTTCTCCTGCCGATATTGCCGCCTGGCGAAGTGCCGAAAAGTGGGGATGGTGCTCACGCTGAGCAACTCGAGCCCCCAGCAGATCATCCCGACACCCTCCAGCGCCTTCGCCACTTCCAACGCCCCCGTGCTGCCAACGGAACATTCTGGATCTGAAGCGTCCACCTCGCTGCCCTCGGAGGACCACGTTTCCGCCCTGCCCGATCTCGAATTCGAAGACAATCGCATCAAGTACGACTCCAAGCGGCTCCTAAACGAGCTGAAAGTGATTTTCAGTGACGTAAGCAATTTTCCTTTGCAGTTCGGGCTACAAGTGCGTATTTTAGGAAACTAACATCCTGAGCCCGATGGCATGTGAAGCCATAACGCCGACGGGAATGCAATCCCTTCTCTACGCGTTCCTGAGTTTGAATCCGCTCGTGGACCCAGAAGCTGTAGTGGAAGTGGAACAGATGGATATCCGAGTCGTCGTCCAGTACTACGAATCCTTCCTTCTCAGAACTGCCCGCTGGGCGATGTGCTGCGCCCCGTTCCAGCACCTGCTCCAGAACGACAAATGGATCGTGTTCCGGCATCTTCTTCCCTTCTTCTACGCCCTGGAACGCGCTCGTCAGGCCGTGCACCTTTTCGGAAAGGACGTCAACGACACCCGGACGCTTATCACGGACCAGTACTACGCGGATATCACCAACTTCAGCTTCGTCTTATCGAATATTGCAGAACAGGACCAGAAGGAGTTTTCCGAGTAAGTTTCGCCAAGATTTCCCCGATTATAGCTTTCGAATTTCAGGTATTCGATGCAGTTCTTCTGTCCCGGATTTTCGGACATCATCAAACCCATGAAACGACTGAAGCTGAGCGATTACGAGATCGTTTACCTGATCGGCCAGATCATGTGGACCTTGAGACGTAAGAATCGCTTTTGAATAATGATTCCTAAGATTTCGGGTTTCAGGAGAAAAGGACGCGTCGCCAGAAGTGATCGAAGTGGGCACCCGCTTCGTGGAACAGATCTCGAATGAACTGCACAATTACTACGTTTACGAACTCAGGTTAGACAACTACGCCGGCCGCCTCGCCCGAATCCTGCGCCTCCAGAGCGAGCTGGAAACCCTCGCGGACATCAACCACCGCAAGCTGCTGATGTCCAACGTATTCCACAAGTTCAACCTGGACTTCCTCGACTCGATCCTCTACGCCAACCTTGGCGAGTGATGTATATACGGAATTAATACTATAGGCTGTTATTGTCACTAATTAATAAAGCATTTGAATACGATCGCGATCGGAGAGTACGTGGAATTTCTCAGTTTAAGAAATCCGATCTCTTTGGAAGCTTCTGGAATATTTTAGCATTGCATTTCTCAACGCAGTGCAACCAGCGTCAACCTTGTTTTCCCCATCGCCGACCCATGTGATAACTGCGGAACAGGCCCGTTTGTGCCTGTCTTGTGTATTGCCGATCGATCGGCGCACTCGCAATCCCGTTCTCCCTGACGCGCGGTGCACAGAATTGGAATCGACGCTGAAATTCGCCGATTTCTTCTCCGTCGACTTCTTATCGAATCCAAATGAAAACGGAAGAATTCTGCCTTATCTGCGGCGCCCCGTCCCACGGCGTCCACTTCCAAGTCCTCTGCTGCCGGGCGTGCTCCGTCTTCTTCCGGAGGACGATCTCCGCCTCGAAGATCTACAAATGCCGTCGAGCGACCAAGAACTGCAATATCAACATCGGAGATCCCTTGATGTGCAGGTACTGTAGGTACCAGAAGTGCCTGAAGCTGGGAATGAAGGTTAATGGTGAGTTGAGATTGTTTGGAGTTGATTCAAGACTTGGTTTAGATACTTCCGATGTTCTGGAAACGTTAAACGAGAATGTGATCGTGAAGTCCGACAAGCTGATCTACGACGCCAAATCGCTGATTGAAAAACTGAAGAAAATATTGTTGAAGGTAGGAGTTCTTAGGTTCCCTAATAATGTGAGATTTCCAGAAGCACAAACCACTCAAGAACGCGTCCACGGAGGCCTTCATCGAGCAACAACTCCAAGCTTATTCCTGGCTTCGGGTCGCTTCTGATTCCAAGACTCTTCAAGCGAAAACCCGGATCACAATCGATGAATCCATTACCACGTTCGAGGATGTTTTGTGCAACATCGCGAAGTGGATGATGGCTAGTAAGGATTACGCGACTCTTGAATTCAGCGATAAGGTAAGTTGAACACCAAAAATTGAAAGTTTACGCGAGAGTTGTTCAGTGGATTCTTTTCAAAACCGTCTGGCAAGTAGTCTACACTCTCAGCATGATCCACAACACGGTGGCGGTGCTGGGCTCGGATCCCGACGATTCTCGGCTTATTTGCGGTACGATGATTGTGGACAAAGATCTCGTCTACGAAATGCCGGTTCTGAGCAAGGCTGAAGAAGCGAAATATGACAAGTGAGCACTACTGATTCTCAATGGATAATCCTTATCTATTCTAGGTTCATGAGGGAATTCGATTTCGAAGCCATCGAGAATGTGGCCAAAACGATGAAACGGATCCAGATGACCGATTTCGAACTTACGTTTATCCTGCTGAATTCGTTGTGGAACGTAGATTGTGAGTTTTTGCTTTCTTGCTTCGGAATACAGGACTCTATTTACAGCTAACAGCGACGTGACTCCAGAAACCCGAGAACTCGCTAGGAGGATTCAACACCAGATCACCGACGAGGTCCACAAATACTATGTGACCGACCTCAAACAAGCGACGTATTCTCAGCGATTATCCAAGCTTCTAAGGCTTCAAATGCATTGCGAGGTGGGATTGGATATATCGAAGATCTTATCTGAGATTTCGACTTTTAGATTGTGGAGCTCATGAAGAGGGACAGTTACATGGTAGCCAGCATATTCGGGACCATGACGTGTGTCGAAGTGGAGAGAGGATTGTTGTAGGATCTGTGGAAGCAACACTGAAAGTTGACTCAAAATGCGCGGTCTTTGGCTTCCCCGGACGCCACTCGTTTTCGTCGTTTCGTCCTTGGCGGACGATATCGTGTGACAACTCTGTGTCTTTCCTGTGTTCGGCCGCAAAATATACACTTGATAACACGCACTCAGTTCTTTTCGCGACTTCACTTCGGGTGGTCGTTTCCGCCGAGTGATCCCAGGTTGCAGATGGAAAACGAAGAATTCTGCCTCGTTTGCGGCGCGCCTTCCACCGGCATCCACTTTCAAGTGATCTGCTGCCGCGCTTGCGCTGTTTTCTTTCGGCGAACGGCTGCGAGTGAGAAAGACTACAAATGCCGGAGGAACTCCAGGAACTGCTCGATATCCCACAGAAATCCAATTACGTGCAGGTTCTGCAGATATCAGAAGTGTTTGAAGGTTGGAATGTGTCTTAATGGTAAGTGTGAAGTAGTTTGAAGACGGTTTCATAGGACTTTTTAGGTTCGAGAGAAGAACTCATAGCGGATACCGAAATCTTCACGGCGAAAGGAGGAGGAATGGTTTACGACGCGAAGCCTCTTGTGGAGAAGTTGAAGCAGATTCTGCTGAAGGTATGCCATATATGGATTACGGATTCTTAGAACTCGTCTTCAGCCCTTCGACCCTGACTCCAAATCTCAGTCTTCCTCCATCATCGCCCAACATCTTGAATCCTACAATCTCCTGAGGACTCCGAAAGAACGCTTGATGGCCAAATCCAGAATCACAGTTGCCGAATCAGTCAACGGATTTGAGGGCGAATTGTGTAGCAGCGCCAAGTGGGTTATGACTTCTCCGGATTTTGCAAATTTGAGTTTTTCTGATAAGGTGAGGTTGATGGAGTTCACGGCCGACTTTTATATGTTCCTTTAGTGGCTGATCCATAAGCGATTCTGGCCAACGTGCAACACGATCAACATCCTTCACGACACAGTCAGCATTCTGGGAACTGATCTCGAAGACTCCAGGATCATCTACGCAGGGAGAGTCATTGACCAAGACGTGGTGTTCGAACGGCCCCCGAACTCGAACATCGACGAAAAGGAGTTCAACAAGTGAGATCCGATAGATAGTGCGTTCATAAATCGAAGATTCCAGATACATGCACGACACGGAACTCGTTCCGCTTGGTGATTTCAAGAAGACTATGAAACGAGCCCGGCTGACCAATTACGAGGTCATTTTTGTGCTCTTGAGTTCACTTTGGAACATCGACGGAGTGGCCGGAGTGTCGAAGGAAGCGGTAAAGACGGCGAAGGAGATAGGAGAACAGCTGGCGAACGAGATCCATGAGTATTACGTGAGGGAGATGAGGCAGGAAAACTACGCTTCGAGGCTGGCGAAAGTGTTGAGACTTCAGATGGAGTGTGAAGTAAGTTGGGGATGGAATTGGAAAGGATGATGGGAATGTTTTAGATAGAGGAGCTGATAATTAGGGAAAAGTACCTTATGGACAGCTTCTTCGGGATCATGAAATGTGCCGAGATTGAAAATGGGTTGTTGCTATGAGTGGAAGTTGATAAAAATATAGCCTCATTAATGTCACCGCCATTTTTCTGTGTTCTTGTTTGCTCGTTCCTCAAGCAACTTGTGACATTCCTGCTCGGAATGTGTGTCGTTCTTGTGCTCCGCGGCCACCCGCCACTACACGTTTTGTGTCGCCCGCGTTCTTCTCTGCTTCTTGCTTCCTGCCGTGTCTATCGCTCTTCGACTGAAATTCGCGACTAATTGAATTCTTTTCTAGGATGAACGAACCGAAGATCTGCCTTGTGTGTGGGGCGACATCCAACGGGCTCCACTTCAAAGTCATCTGCTGCCGCGCGTGTGCCGTTTTCTTCCGACGGGCGATAACCAGCTTTAAAACCTACAAATGCCGTCGGGCAGAGAAGAACTGCGTCATTATAAAAGGCGATCCGATGAACTGCAGACACTGTCGCTACCAGAAGTGCTTGAAAGTTGGGATGAGAGCTAATGGTAGGAATCGTATTATGGGCGGAATAACTAATGTGCTTTAGAGGCGCCGGAAGTATCAGAAACCTGCCATGAAAACGTGGTTTTGAAGAACAAGAAGTTGATCTACGACGGCAAACCGCTGATTGAGAAGCTCAAGAAGATATTGCTGAAGGTACGACTTTCTGATGTTCAAGAGCTTCCATGATCCTTTTGCAGCCTTTCGCATCTCCTTCCACAACCACTTCATCCTTAACGCACGTAGAAAGACAGTCAGAAGCCTACGACGTTATGAGAGCGTCAGCTGATACCAGGAAGTTCGTGCCCCACAAGAGGATTACGGTAGATGACTCGATGTCGGTGTTCGAGAGCTGTTTGTGCAATCTTGCTAAGTGGGCGATGGCTTGCAAGGAATATGCCGACCTTGGTTTTTCCGATAAGGTGAGGCTCCTCTGATCCTTTGAATTTCAACACTTGACTCTAGTGGCTGATCTTCAAACACTTCTGGCAAGTCGGCTTCACGATGTGCATCGTGGATCAAACCGTATCTGTCCTGGGAAGAGATTTGAAGGACTCCAGAATAGTCTACGGGAACAAGATTATTGACAAGGACGTTTTCTACGAAATGCCGTTTTTGACGAAACATGAAGAAGATGAGTACAACAAGTAAGCCTAAAAGTTCAGATTTCAGTATTTACGTTTATTTTCAGGTTCATGAGAATGTACGACTTCGACCTGACCGAAGAAGTCCTGAAATCGGTGAAACAGAATCGCCTCACAGATTTCGAGCACATCTTCATCCTCTTCAACCACTTCTGGAACGTCGAAACCATCACCGGGATATCCCAAGAAGCGGTCGACGTGGCAAAGAAGATCCAAGACGAACTTTCGACGGAGATCCACAATTATTACGTTCTGGAACTAAGGCAGTTCAACTACGCTCAACGACTTTCCAGGCTTCTCAGGGTGCAAACTCAGTGTGAGGTGGGTGCATGGATCCTGTGCCATAACTCTAACTCTCCTTTCCAGATCGACGAGCTCCGCAAGAAAGAAAAAGTAATAATGGTCGCGAGTATTTTTGGAGTTATGACTTGCGTCGAGATCGAGATGGGGTTACTGTAGCTACCTACATAAACTATTCTTAAAACGCGTACTTTTATCATTTGCGTTGTTTTCAAAGTCAAGTTCGTACTTTCAACGCAAAGATCGGAAGGTCGCAAGATCGAAAGTGACGACAAACAGGTCCGAAAGTGAATTGTCCGATCAATGAAACATGAAAACTGATTCGACGAGGCGTTTCCAAGCGATCGGGTACCTTTCACGTCCGAATTAGCCTTGCTTTTGCCACCGTGCGATCGAGTTTTCCCTTTCGCTCACGCACTAATTTGCTAGTTCGTCGATCGATCGATAGTGCGTCGAGCGGCAGGTCGCTCGATCGACTTGTTCTTGGATGCTGGGAACAGTTTTTGTGTTTCGCCGCCGAGGAGTTTTTGTGACTTTGTGAGAGGGACAGTGAAGCCCGGTTTCCAGATTCGGAAGTTGGGATTTTCGGTGCTCGATTAGGCGCGTTATTTTATTCCACGTGATGATGTCGCTGATTTCCGTAATTTCCAGGATGAGCGGAGGGGAAACGTGCCTCGTGTGCAACGGACCCTCGGTCAGCCTCCATTTCCAAGTGAACAGCTGCCGCGCCTGCGCTGCATTCTTCCGTCGCTCCGTCCAGATCGGCCACGCCTATAAATGCCGTCGCGCGACGAAGACTTGCGAAATCGTGAAGGATTCGAAGAACAATTGCCGTTTTTGCCGATTCCAAAAATGCAAACAAGTTGGCATGAAGATGAATTGTAAGAAAGGTTCTGGCACGAGTTCTAACCGAGGGAGTTTTCAGCCCAACCCGGGGAAGAACTAGAGAAACAAGCGCCGCTTGAAGCCGAAAAAGAAGTGCCCTCGACGTCCAGTGTTCCTGCTTCCAGCAGCGTGGAATTAAGTCCGCTGGAAGAGGAATTCGTGCCCCAGATCATCTTTGGGAACAATAAATCGCCGTACAACCGAGCGCCGGTAGTGTTGCAGCTGAAGGAGATTCTGAGTGGGGTGAGTGGACACATTTAGAGCATTCGGTATTAATTCTTGGTCGTTTTAGCCGCCCCTGGATATCCCCAACGCGATCGGGATCCAACCAACTCCGATGCAGCGCCTCCTCTACGCTTTCCAGATATTCCGTCCGGCTCTGAACCCCGGCGAAATCTTCAGTATTCAAACTCTGAGCCTCAACACGATGCTGAGGATATTTGACTCGGAGCAGGTGAAGATGGCGCAGTGGGCGATGGCCTGCGAGGAATTCATCGCGTTGGAGATGAACGACAAGGTAACTTTTTGTCAATATGGCCTGTAAATGTGATTCATTCAGTGGAACGTGTTCAAACACCTCTGGAGGCTCTTCTACTCCGTCGAGAGAATCGCGCGGACGATCGAAGTTTTCGGTTGCGACGTGAACGACACAAGATTCCTGCTGGACGACCAAACCGTCGTGGACATCAACACGTATTCCCTCGAATTCCCGCCGGCGGACGACAGCACGAAACAGAGCATAAATCAGTAAGCGTATCCCTGAAAGCACAGTTTAACTGACTCGTTTAGCTTGTTCAAGCCTCACAACCTGATGATTATGACGAATCTCATGGCTCCGATGAAGGAACTCCACCTCACAGAATACGAAGTCGTTTACCTTCTGGCCCAGATTCTCTGGACCGTCAAGAGTAAGCAATCTGCTCTTGATTCAATCCGATTTCGTAACTTCCAGGTTTCGAAGGAATCTCCGATCAAGCCGGATCCGTCGGCGAGAATTTCTTGGACCAGATCTCGAACGAAATCCACAATTACTACGTTTACAGCATGAAGCTCGAAAATTACGCTGGTCGACTCACGAAACTGATGAAGATCCAAGCTGAACTCGAGGTATTGAACATGCCACATTATATGTTCTATGGATCTGTTTTTCCAGAAACAAGCGCTCTTCAAAAAAGACCTGATTACGGTAGCCAACGTGTTCGACGTCTTCAAATGCAACATTTTCGATTCCGAGCTTCTCTAGATTATGATTATAGTGTACATAGCCCAAAAACAACGTTTTTAAAACCTGATCTATTTTATAATTCGTCATTTATGACTTGTTTCTGGAAAATTCGACTGATTCGTGTTGGGAGCACAGCCGCATTGACTCACAGGGAAGCGAAGAGCTGACGGGTAATGACAAATTGGCGTGTATCTCCACAATTCAAGCGAGAAACAGGGTCCATATGATTCCATCGCATGAACGACGAATGTTTCGTGTTATGACGGAAATAGGATTTCGTGACGAGTATTCATCATCCAAGGACTCCGTGATGTTTAAGTTTCTTAACAAGGACGGAATCCATTAGGAGAAAAGCTCGCGGTCTTCTGTACACTCGTTCACTTCATCCTCGGGCCACGAATCTTTGATTCATCGCTGATTTCCACCCCTAAAAAATGACGTGCGCGGATTATTCGTCATTGTGTTGTCGGACAGTTTCTTCCGTAGGTGTTTATGTTTGCAAGCGCGAGCCACGTCGTTTCCCCGCAAAACGCTGTAAAACCGAATACCCCGCAAAAGATTTCGGATCTGCAAAATCGGCTTCTTTTGTATTCGGCGGTCATTGGTGGTTTGGGGAATCACATGCTTCCTTTTTCTTCCGTCCGCCGCTCGATCGTCAAATTTCGCTCTGAAACGTCCATATCAGCGCCGATTAGGTTCTCTTTTCCGCGTCCACTTTTTCGGCTTTCGGCAAAAACAGAGAGGTATTCAGCATCGTGCCTGTTTACGTCTGCTCGTCCCGTTTTTTGGTACTTTTCTGCACTTTGCACGGGCGCCGATGCCCTTTCTCACGCTGTCGGGGGAGGCTCCGATGTTCCTCTGAGAGCGCGCGGCTAGAAGAGCCGTCGACTGTTTTCGAGCCGGCGGCAGATCGCGGACGGGGGAAGACGGAGAACGGTGCTCGGCTTGGAGCCTTCGCGCGCTTATCGATTTGGACACTTTTGCGTTGCTGATCAATGTCCACGTTTGCCGTCAAAATATTCAGATTCGCGATTTTCAAAATGATTAGAACGTTGTTTGTGTTGTCTTTACAACGTGGAAGTTTTGGGATTCCCGGAAGGCGATCTGCAAACAAGATTCCTAACTATGTTTAAACACGCTTAGGTCATCATAGAGATTGGCGCAATTCCGGTTCCACAAGTTCAAATACCGACTTTTCACCCCGTAACCATTCTGATCTTATCTCAAGTCTGCCAACATCTGGTTTGCAACTCGTCCGTCTGCCTCCCATTTCCTGTGATTCAAGCTCCATTCAACGTGCTTCCTTCCGACCATCTTTGCAACGTTGATCTCAGCCATTTCCCCATAACTTTGGAATTCTTCTCTCAAAGAACATCGGGAAACTCGCCGGGACGCAATAGGGAAGCCATGGCGAATGAAAGCCGTTTGATTTTTTGACCCGCGCCTTGCACAGAGTGTGAATTGGCCTTTCGCCTGCTTTCCTATTAGCGCTTTCAATCTGAGTTTGACTCTTCGCTTTCAGTTGACGATCTGCCAACGTGGGGTGATCACATTGCGGCACTGGTTCGGTTTCGCGCGGCCGGCGATATCCGCCGATCTCTCCGCTGTGCCTCGTGGTTCTCTTAAACTCAAACATTCAACTTGAAGAGTTGGTTTGCTTCGGTAAACTATTCCATGAACCCTTGTAAGACGTCGGAAAAGTTGAGCGAGACCCTTAGAAGGTTCAGCGAGGCAGACGGTAGCAAACTAAAAATCTGTGGGTTTGATATGTTGTCACTCCGCGTTCAGGCAGATAGCATATCTAAGATAACGCCAAATACAAAATCGTGAACTCTGATCGCAACATAGTCACCACCGATATCCCAAGTTTTTTCGCACTCGACGGCCGGCTGCAGCACTTCTGTTTTCTATGTACATAACCGCTTATCTAATCGTCCTGCTGCGCGCTTACTTACACACGCGAAATCTGCTCGCAGAGGCACAAATAGTCCTGTACGACGTGCGTCTTCAGCTCGGCTCGCCTCCAAAATTATGTCGATTACGGCCTCTATTCGCGCTTTGCAGGCGCTATTTGAGCCGGACATCAAGGGTAACTTTCTCTTCTTCTCAATTCTAAATTCTCTGTTTTTGGACATTTAAAATTGAGTCATCACCCCGCAGAGGGCTAAAACCATATCAGGATTTGGTACTTTTCACACCACGCTTGAGATTCCAGAATTCACGCGCTTTTTTCCAGCATCACCTTTGAATTAATTTGCCAATTTTAGAAATGGACGACGAAGTCGAAGTTCGCCAGCGCCTCCTCGACGGATCCGAACCACCCAACACTCTCCCTGGCGAGTTCCAACCGCGTCCCGAACGCCAACTCCTTCTAGCCGACTATCGAGATGAGCCCGTGGAGTATTCCTACCAGAAAACTGTGGTAAGTCTTCCGAAAACAGTGAATCAAGAGCTTTTGAAATATTGCCACGTATCGGAGCAGACGGAAACACGTAGGTCATAACGGCGCAAAAGGTCTGAAAGGATCTAAATGTGGCCTTATAACGGAGTTATTATTGCACTGTTTGCATTCCGCTGCGGCAAACGACGGGCCCGTTGTTCGCGATAAGGAGAGAAGAACCTTTGAAGATCGCTCTGCTTTTTGTGTGCGCCGATTTCTTCTCTCCGAGATTGGATTTTTACTGTTTCAGCAAAGGCCTATTCGCGCCCATCCTGAAACTCTGAACCGCGGAATTCTCTGAGTTCAAAAATAAGACAGTCGAATGTTTGTTTTTCGGGTGTTTTTCTCAAAATGTTATTTTTAGTTTCAGACCAAAAAAACACTGATAAGCTCGTGTTTGTCTTGGGTGCTTCTTTAGATCTTTAGCGTTTTTGTGGTTTCGCAATGTTTCAAATACCGTATCTTTTGTCGCATTCAGAATGAGCACAAATTAATAAGCGATCGGCGGAAAACACAATCCAGAAATTCCCAGAACGCGTGGTCACTCGCGGCAGCTTCTGGTCCTCCTTGATCACCCAACTGATTCTACTTTTTCCCGAAACCACGCCGCCGCGTATTCTGGAACAAGTTTTGGCTACCGCAGTTTGATGGGAAACATAGGATTGATCCTACCGCTTTCCCAGTTCTCCGTTGCTCTGAGCCGAGGTTCCACCTCTTTACCTCTCAGACCAAATCTCTTTTTTCCGTTTCGCACCTCGTTAACCTTTGGGTCCTCCCGTCGCATAGTTTAATTTACGAGCTTGTTTCCACTTCCAGGTCTCTATTTATAAATCCGACGTGATTTCGATTTCGTGTGTTATTCTTAGTCTCTTGTCCTCCTCCGACGACAACTTCTAGATGTGATCTCTGGGAATCCTTGACCATGTTTCTTTATGCGTACTCTTCGTTTTTCGATGTCCAGTGTGACGGAGATCACGGGGTGGGTTTGTTCACAGTAAGAAACTTGGATGTGGTTAAATTTTAATCGAAAGTTTGTCTGAAACTGTGCGTTTCGGGTTCCTGAGCAAATAAGGCAAGACAATCTTTGTTCTGGGTCCATTCTTCCTTGATCTTCCTTGTCCACCCCTTCCGAGGTTTCTTAGATTCTTCCACTTTGAGATCTGCGAAAATATTTGTTTTACAGTCCTGAGTGTTGTCTCGCGCCTAATTGGGTTGACCGATCAGGATGAACCAGTTTTTCGTAACTTTGATTCTATTAGAGTAAAAAGAAGTCACAGACAGAAAAGTGTTTGTCACTTTTAGGAAATTTTGGAAGACTGGGATGACTCAAAACTATGAAAAGTACCTCTCAGGCTTATGACGTTGCGCGTTTGGGTCTCTGTAGACCCAGATTGAACTGAAAGTGATTCACTGAAGGCGACCGAATTGATGCAATTCTGGACTTTTATGAGGACGCGAGTCTTTTGTTGATTTTCGGGAGATTTAGGGTCGTGCAGTAGCAGGAAAACCGAGGCCAATCTGGGTCCTCGCTGAGTGTGTCATGGCTCTGCTTTGGACCCTAAACTGTGATTCTCTTTTTGGCAGGCACACGTGTTCCCGGCTCGGAACAACGAGGAACTAAATAGTTCTTATTTATGGTCTATTTTCTACCGAAATCACCGGTTCAACCGACGTTCTTTGACCAAAAGTCCGGTTCCTCCTGCACGTAAAAGCTAATTATCGTTGACTTTATCTTTGGTCACAGAAATAAATTTGTTGACTTCATTCGTGACCCGTTCTTGCAATAAGCGATCAGGTGAAGTCCCAAGATGTTTTCCCCAGAGGCCACGCAGGAGATAAGATCGTCCTTCGTGTCACGCGTTGGAACCTCTTCCCAAGTCCACATAGTGTTCCAGTCTCTGGCACAGAGATTCGATCTAATTAGATCAGTCCCAAGTGCAGATCGAAGGTGTCCTTCAGCTGATCGATTTCCAGCTGATCGGGGACATTCGAAAAGTCATTTCGCGCGCTCTAAAAAACGCGAGGAGGATTAGCCGCCGCGCGCGAATTATGCAAAACAGCCAAAAACCATACGTCACAATTCAGTTTGGATTGGTTTTGCCAACCGCCGGCCGGTGCACAAAAGCGGCTCAAACCGATTCCAGCTCGTGCGTGACAGGGAGGAGTTTTCATTAATAGAAACATAAAAGGAAGAGGGTCGCTGGAAGAGGGACACTGGCTGATGTGGTTATGAGCAAGGAGTACGCCTTCAGACATGATGGGGTGAGTTGGTTACGGTAGTTTTGTGCGAAAGTGGTCGTTCAAAAATATTGTTTCAAAGTTGGGGGAGGTCGGAGAATTTGAGGCTCGGCCAAAACGATTTCCAGGCGCATCCGCTTCTTGCGCACCCCGCAATTTCCCAATTTTTGGTTTGTTACGTTTTGGCCAGTCGGATGCTCTTTGTTTCAGCTGTAAAGTTCGCTATTTTTGAGGTTTCTCGAACGTTCTTTGAATCGTCTTGGGCACCTTTTGTGAAATCGAAGTTTTCTTGATCGACGCCGATAGGAGTTTAAAAGAACAAAGCAAATATAAGTCCGGGGAAGCGAAAACTCGTTAATGACATCACTTGGACTTTCTAAACTTTGTTTACTTTTTGTAGATGGAGTATACTTAAGGAATGTATGAAGATGCATTCTTGAACCCGTCTTGGTGAGTTCTAATTTTGGCCATTACTGCAAAATGTTTCCTTTGTCTTGTTTCCTGATCCACCTCGAGTTTGTTGTGTTTGTTCTGTAGTTTTTATCATCGATTTTTAAAAGCTTACGTGCCAAAACACGAGCAATTCATTTTTGGACCCATCGACCTTCCTTATTACACCTTCCCAACTTCCCTTCTTTCCTCCAGCGATCTCTGCATCGTCGACTGATTGGCGTTTCGCTTCATTTGATTCGCGCCCCGCTCCAAAAGTCACATGAACTCCTCTGCCCCCCGTTATAAAACTTTCAAAGTTGGGAGCACACTATAATTGTTTTTGAAGAACTCCAACCAAAAACCGAGCGTCACGACGGGAACTCGTCCCGGACAGTCAATCCGATTTACGAAAGTAGGGAACCACGGTATTGCTACATCAGCATCTACCGTATCCGATGTGAAGCAGAGGTCCATTTCTTGGATCGGGCTCATCTCAAAGCGCTCATTTCCAGGAACGACCTGTGCAGAAGCATACACGGATTAGAATTACCGTTTACGACCAGCGGCGCATTTTCTCCCGCCGAAACCCGCAAAAATCAAACAAACAATCCCAGATCTGCTCTGGATGTTTTTGAAAGTCTGAGCGACCAAAAAGTCATACGTCACACGTGGGTTCGCTGCGACCTCCAATCCTCTTTATCCTAATGAATCAGAAAGTAGCCCTTTGTTGCATTTAAAGGGTACGCAACAACAACAGGATCCATTTCTAGCACGTTTACCGGCGCTTGAATGTTGTGTGAAACCGCCTGGAAGAGAAACGAATACGGTAGGGCTTTCGAAGAATCTCTGAGGGTTCCATGGCCATTTTCAAGATATTATAAGATCCGAGTTTTCCACATTTTCCGGAAATTGAGAAACTCTCTTTTCCGCCAGGTCATCGAAATTCCGAGTCGTTTTTCCGCGCGTGATTTTTATCAAAAATCTAATCTTTTTTATAAAAACTACACGACCAAAAGGCGTACGTCACAGAGGAGATCGACGGGACTGGCAAATCCTCTTTGATAAACGAGTCTACAGATAGTGTATTTTGTTTGTTGCAAACGGGTACATTTCCGTGCTTGCGAGGTTGGAAGCAGCTTAGGTCGCGGTCTTCCTGTTTTTTGTTCTTTTTTGTTAAGTTGGGGGCGACTCAGAAAGTCCATAATTTACTTATCACTTTGATTTTGACCGTTTCGATTACTTTATCATTTCATCGTTGATCGCGCTATAAGTGATCAGAGGGTTTAAATCGACCAAGTCCACACTGAGTCCACGTCCTCCGAAAGCACCCCACGCTGCATCCAAAAGCCAAACGTCACAATCCCATGACTCCTCCGCTCGATCAGGATTAATTCCACTTTACACAAAAGGGTCAAAATTTTGCGCATGTTTTCATCGGTACATTTGGGGGAGGCGCCTCGTCATGCTCTTCCACGTTCCCCATGCCCCTCTCCCAAACTTCGATCACCTCGAGCACCAATTAGTTTAGTCGACGTGATGGGTCGGGTGTACAGATTCAGGCATGACGGGGTGAGTTTCTTGCTTTCATTTTCATTCTTACGTGCTTATCTCGTCCTTCGGACGTTTGCGAACGCACTTCGGTTCTTCTTAGCAGATTCACACATTTGCGTATCTGATTAATCGATTGAGTAAACTGACCCTTTATCGAAATTCGGACAACATCCAGAAACCCGCGAAAATCGCCCCAAAAACACTTTGGGAGAGCAGTTCCTACGAAAACAGTCCTCACTTTCCCTCTTGCACCCAATTTTGATCTTGCGACGACAACAGATCGAATTAACGATAAACTGTCTGTCATGTGTACCTGTTCCGATGTCGGCCTAAGTTGCTCCGAAGCCGTTCCTTGCGTAGATGCGAGATTCTGAGGTACTTTTTTCGTTGTTCAGTAATCAGCGAACTTGCGATGGATTAATTGGCGAGCGTTCTTCCGATCAGGCGCTTCTTCCGCTTCGCTGAGAAGCAACTTCCTCTCGACTTTCGAAGTAATCCGATTAGGTGATCTCTTAAAAAATGAGGCGAGAAGTTAAACATTGGGATTAGGTTTGTCACTTTTTGCGGGTTTAAGGGGTCTAGGCTCTACGACGAATGGTCAGAGTGAAATCTGTGCTCGGTGACCACCTCAGTGTGGTCCGATCCCAGAGATTAGGTCAACTTTTGATATTTTTCTTTATGTTCTGCAGTTATCTGAAGCGATCTTGCGAAAACAGATGATCCCAAGTCAACAAATTCCTCTCATTTATGTACCCTAAACGTTGTTTTCCTCGGCGCCGTTCTCCCTTAACCCAATTTTTAGAAAACACCTCCATCCTCCTATTTACAGTGTCCCTAACCTTGCTTCTGTTTAACGTTTGCATCTTCGAAAGTTCTGTTTACATGTGTCCGCCCTCGCGCAACCTTGTCCCAGCCGCCTCTTCGGCACAATTACACACTTTTTGTCCTCGTCATCCGCTTTCGCCGGCTGCTGTTTGCGAATTAAACCCCCGGACGGCGCGTCATAAACTCTCAAAGTTGGCCAAACATTCTGAAATTGAACCGCGTTACTCATTTGACAAACAGAATCTGTGGGGTTACCTCGCTTCGGAACGGCGACGCACTCCAATCTTTGCGGATCACTCACGCGATCTGCCACAAGAGTGCAGATTTCAGTTCTGGCATATTTATTAAAAGTGCTCCTCGAAAATATCTCAGTTTGCCAATTAACGAATGTCCCGATTTCAGCAAGTGGGCCACTTCTGCGACCACGAAGAATCAGAAGCGAAAGCGGACGAAATGCGGCTGTGGTGGCGGAAGAACGGAGTCCAGCCGCTCGGAGTCGGAGATCTCACGAACAGCTTTAAGTCGAAGGTGAGTGCTGGTTTTTCATGATTTTCTGCGTTCTTGGTTGTCCAAAAGCGTGAATTAGTCCCTGGTTCTGAAACGAAAATTCCGGAATCCCCGGCGAATTTCGAAATTCAAACCTGCAAGAGGCAAGCGCGAGGGTCATCTCGCTCGCCATCGCGCGCCGCCGCATTCCCCGTTTCCCCTCATCGCGCCATTCGCGTCGTCCAATGGTCCCCGATGTTCTCCTCGATCCGCCTTAAACTCCACCACTTCTGGAGCTTGTTTGTTCTCTTCCATGTTCTGTCCATTGTAATTTCCCGAAATTCGCTGTTTCCAACCCTCATATTCATATTTCAGAGCAAGAAGAGTTCGTCGACGCTGAACATCGTCGCCGCCCTCGAAGAGGCGAATCGCTCCCCGTCGCCTCCTCCCTGCGACGAGAAGAATGTCCAGTTCTCGGAGCCCAGGAAGTCCGTGGCCGGAGTTCTACCCAACGTCGGCGGAAGATTCACGAAGGTCGTGCGTTTTATGCTCGAGGATTGGTTGTGCCTGGCGTTCCTCGGAATCATCATGGCAGTGTGCTCTTTGGGGATGGATATGGCCATTGAGATGTTGCAGAATTGTGGGTTTATTGCGATTTGCCATGTGAATTTTTGTCACCTAATTTAGCTCAAAATTCTGCAGAAAATTGGCCCAAAGCTTGATTCTATGACGTGAATTCGTCGACTTTCGGTCGTGTTTTGAAGCCTTATTTGTGACGCGAAATCTGTCCAAAACGTGCGATATTTTCCCACTCCTATCTACCGTTTTTGACCCTTTTCTTTCAGGGCACATCACCTTGTACAACCTCGCGTATGCCCACAAGGACCCGGTCATCAACTATATCCTGACCTACCTGGTTTGGGTGCTCTACGCGGTCGTCCTCACTTCGGCATCGGCCATCTTCTGCCACTACTTCGCGCCTCAAGCCATCGGATCCGGAATCCCAGAAATGAAGACCATCCTCCGCGGCATCATCCTCAAGGAATACCTCTCCTTCAAGACCCTCATGGCGAAGATGATCGGCCTGACGGTTTCCCTTGGAAGTGGACTCCCAATCGGCAAAGAAGTAGGTTTTTTTCGGTCATTGCGGTTCTCACTTGTGCCTAGTTTAGGGTCCCTTCGTCCACGTCGCGTCCGTCTTGGCGTCGCTCCTGAGCAAAATGGCGCAGAACGTCAACGGCGTATACGCCAACGAATGCCGAAGCAACGAGATGCTTGCCGCCGGATGCGCCGTCGGAGTCGCCTGTACCTTCAGCGCTCCGGTCGGCGGCGTCCTCTTCTCCATCGAAGTCACTTCCGTGTACTTCGCCGTCCGGAACTACTGGAGAGGATTCTTCGCGGCCGCCTGCAGTGCCACCTTGTTCCGGCTCCTGAAAGTGTGGCTGAACGAAACCGAAGGTTTGATGTTATTACTAAGAAACCAATCTTACCTTTCCTCTTTTAGTTACGGTCGTTGCCTTCTACCAAACGAGCTTTCCACGCGAAGCCTTCTTTCCTGAGGAACTGGCCGTTTTCGCTCTCATCGGACTCGTTTGCGGTCTTGCCGGGGCCATCTTCGTGTACCTGCACAGGAGCATGGTCACCTTTTTAAGGAAGAACGGCTGTGCGAAACGTCTCTTCACGAAGTATTGGATCATCTACCCGATCCTCGTCTCTGGAATCGTGGCGACGTTGACTTACCCTCAGGGATTCGGAACGTTCCTCGCCGGAGATGTAAGTCCTTCGTTCCTTAAACCCGAAAACTCACAGGTATGCAAAACGACATGTTTGCGGAAGAGACTTCGCGTCTCTTTGCACGTCTGTGAGACGGTCTTTTGACCGCATGTGTCTGATCCGACCATTCTGACTGGTTTCAACTAGAATGAGCGGTCGGTTTGCCAATCGTCAAAATTCGAAAATTTCGATATTTTGCGGGGTTCTTGAATGATTCTCTCTGTGAGAGATCTCTGTGAATATTCCTCACTCATTAATTTCCTTTTCAGCACAAGTTCAGCCAAACACTCAAAGATTTTTTCGTCAACTGCACATGGCTCACTGCAGGGACGAACGGCAGCAACTCGTGCTCAGAAGAATTCGTCGCCGGATGGAGAGGAAATATTGGCTCGGACTACGGAATCTTCATCGTCCTCGCTTGTTTCCAGGTCACTTATGTAAGCTTAATTTTCGTTTTCTCGATATATATTTCCTTTTCTGTTTAGTTCGTCCTCGCCGCCTTATCAAGCACCCTCCCGATTCCGGCCGGTATTTTCATGCCTGTTTTCGTGATCGGAGCGGCGTTCGGAAGAATGGTGGGAGAACTCATGGTTCTGTGGTTCCCCGAAGGCCTAAGAGGCGAAGGCGACCTTCAGATTTTCCCCGGAGTGTACGCTGTTGTTGGTAAGTTGGTCGTCATGGGAATATTTATCTATAGATGCTTTTTAGGAGCAGCCGCGTTCTGTGGAGCCGTGACACACACGGTCTCCGTAGCGGTCATCGTCTTCGAGCTTACCGGCCAGCTTCTCTACATCCTTCCAGTCATGATCGCCGTACTTATCGCAAACGCCGTATGCTCCTACCTCCAGCCTTCGATCTACGACAGCATCATCAAGATTAAGCGTCTTCCATTCTTACCGCACATTCCTCATACTTCATCGATGTAAGCCTATTCGATCTCTTCCCTCTTCATCGTTCAAATTTTAGCTTCCACGGAATCTGCGTGAGGCAGATCATGATCTCCAAAGTAAGGTTCCTGAGCCGGGAATCCACTTACCGGGATGCTGAAGACCTTCTTATCGCTTTGCCAAGGATGAAAGCTTTTCCCGTGGTCGAAGATAACGGTAAGGAGTTTGAATGAATTTAAACTTTTCTAACTTGAATATTTCCAGAATCGATGATCCTCCTAGGGTCTGTTTCCCGGGCGAATCTCCTCAGCGCCATCGAAAGGCGCATTGATCGAGATGCGCGCCAACGCGAAGCCGCCTCCCGGATCAAAGAAACCTTCGAAGACGTTGAACGGCGCTTCAAGACCGGACCCATGGAACGCCGACTATCGATCCTGGATTCGCCTTTCGTCACTAACCATGTGGTCCCCACGATCTCCGTAGATCCGCCATCGACGCACCACTCCCGAAAATCATCGACCATTAACCGATTCACCGTAACCAAGGTCCCGGAGCAGATGGCCAAGCAACATGATCTCCTCACGTTGAGCCCTGAAACTCCTAGAGCGGCTCCGTTGAAGAGATCCTCTTCTGAGAACAGCATCGGTCACCACGACACTTTGTACCAGACCATCGGAGGTTGGAAGAGAAATTTTTGAGCTCTGTCTTATTGAAAATTCTTTAGGAGTGTTCCGCACCATCACCCAACGACTGAGTTTCGGCCGTTACCGTAAGAACCACAGCGGTGACGACTATGATCTTCACGGCGACGAGGTTAGCTTTGCTCAGCGATCAAGCAAGTATTCAAGATGTTCCTTGCAGAGAATGGCTTGGGAGGCGATGCGTCTGAACGCACGACTGGATCTCAACGAAATGGGAATCGACGCCGCGCCGTTCCAACTCGTTCCGCGGTCGTCCCTCTTCAAGATCCACTCGCTCTTCTCTCTCCTCGGCCTGAACCGCGCCTACGTAACCCAATGTGGCCGCCTGGTCGGTGTCGTCGCTCTCCGTGACCTCCGCATCGCCATCGAACGCGCTCAATCGGGACTTCTTTGCGCTGAAAGCTGCTCGATGTACGAGAACGAAGACGGATCCACGATTGCCACGGACATCGAAGCTAACAACGACACCCACGACGAAGAGGGCGACATTTTCCATCTTGGAGTAAGTGCAAATTGACTTCTGACTGGCTTCAAGAAACCTTGTTTCAGCCTCCCTTGGAAGTCATTAGCCGGGTCAGCTCCTCTCGCGCAGTTCCCGTTTTCGAGCGCCAGACCTCCGAATATCTGGCCTCTGAAATGGAGCGAAAGAGGGAAAAGGAAGAAAGGGAACAAAAGGAGAAACGGGAAAGGAGGAGAACGATGAGTATCTCCTCTGATCCTTGCCTTGTTGCCAAGCTCGAAGGTAATACTGCTGCGTATTAAATCAACTGCTAATCTAATCGTTTTTCAGAACTCAAACAGCAGATGGATTCCGCGAAACCCTTGAAGCCACCGCGGTCCTCCTTCGACTCGGTTCGCCTCACAATCGCCGACGACGACGAGGAAGACCTGCACCCCAAGGGCGACATGGGGGATATCTCGGAAGAAGACGAGGTGTTCGAGCCTCCGCAGCCGCAGGAATCAAAAACGAAGAAGTCGGACCACGTAGTGATCCAACTGCCCGATGAGTTCCCGTCAGGCGCCGGTCCCTCTTCCCACGGCAGCGATTGTTAGGAAATAAGAGTATTGTGCATTTACTTATCATAGCGGGTCAATTCGGGTCGTTTGATTTGTTTGTTATCCTGTTTTGTATCTACGAGTATTTTTTAGAAATCTATTGACCTTTGTTTGCTATAAAATTGTCAATCTGTGATTAGTGAGGTTCGCTTTGGGGTTAATCCCACACAGTTCTAGCAATGTTTATTAGCTAAACTAGGTTGCAGTGAGAGATTTCACATGAACGAGTCCTTCTCGAACAAGGAACACGAAAACAGGTCAAAGACCTTCGCCATTGTGAAAACCTCTTTGCGGATTATGGCCAATCTCTGCAAAACATCGAATCAGAGAACGTTCAAAACTACCGTAATCCTTACATCAACAGCGTGGACGATGTTCGCCAGTTTCGTGATTCGGTACGCGTAGTTGTCGAGCCGGAGTTCGAATTTGTAGTAGCTGTGGAGTTCGTTGGCCACTTCTTCTCTGAACCTCTCGGCCACATCGACGGCGTCGGCGGAAAGCTCGGGGATATCTAGAAACGTTTGGTAAAAAGTGGGATACAAAGAAATTAGACTCACTTTCAGTGTTCCAGATAACCAAGGCGAGCGTGTAGACGAGTTCCAGCTTAGTCACGCGGAGGATCTTCATTGGACGGCTGATGTTGTTGTACATTTCGTTGGCGAAGGGTTCGAGCATTCTGAAATAGGGTTACGGTACTTTAGGGAGATCTGAACCAACCGGTTCATTGCGATGATTAATGGAAAAATGCGTCTCAGACAGCCAGTCTCAGACAAGAAAACCAGCCAAACGCAGACATCTTTTGTCTCCTCTACTCATTGTCCTCCACCGACTTAATGCGGATCGGTCGGACCCCTCTTCCTCTCCCTCATCCCACTTACTGGCTTGCCTTCTTCGCGTTTTCCTCCGAGAGTCCCATCATTGACGTGTCGAAGTTGAACTTATCGGCAAAACAGTAAAAGTCATCTCCGAAAATCATCCGCTTGTCGTCGAGATCGTAGCCGAATTTCTGGATGCTGGTGTACATCCTCACCAGAGCGAACAACGAATGGCACACTTGACGAAAGATCAGCCACTGAAATTAAAGATTGACTCAAGGTCAGACGTGCTATTCACCTTATCGGACAGCTGGAGTTCCGCAAACTCCTGGCAAGACATCAAGAACCTTGACGTGTAGTAGATGGACCTCTCCATCTCCTGGATCGCTTCGACTATATTGATTAGCGTGACAACTCGGAGTTCGCCGTTCTTGTAGTTGTTCTCATCGTAGAGATTGCTTATGGCCAGGTGGAGTCGTTGGAGGGGAGGATACCGTACTCCTGGCGCCAAGGGCGGACGAATTGGTATCACGGGCTAAAGGAATGTGGTTAACGCTGCTGAGATTCAGGAGACTCACCCCAGTCAAGATACTTCCGATCAAGAGCAAGAAAGGATTGATGTCGTAGACCACTTTATGGTTCTCGATTCTGATCTCGGAGGCTTCATACTGGAATGGACTTGAAGCTTCGGGTGGAGAAGCGACGGATGAAGAGGACGCGCTTGGAGAGTCGACGGGATGACTACTATCCGAGGGTGCACTGGGCTTATCTGGAAGTAAATCGGTAAATTCACCACCGTTCCATGTGCATACCGGGAAACTTCATTCCCATCCGGCGGCACTTCAAGAATCGGCAGCATCTGCACACGTTCTGGACATCTAAATAACGTGTTCCTAAGCGCCAATTAAGTCATCAGCTCACCTTTGGACACATTGCAGTTCTTCCCTCCCCGCTTGCACTTGTAGATTCTCCCGGAAGCGATGGTTCTCCTAAAGAACGCCGCGCAGGCTCTGCAGGAATTCACTCCAAAATGCATCCCGTGGGGGATTCCCCCACAAATCATACATTTCTCCTCGGAATCGTCGACTGCCGACGTACTCGGCTGCAACATCTTGCAAAACCTGAAACTCGGAGCATTGAAACAATCACTAATCAAATGCGAACGCGCTCTGCATCAATATCGAAAGGACCAAAACACCAAAAGAGGAACACGTGAAACATTCTTATCAGTGGTAACGAGTTTATCGATCGGGCTAAAAGTATTCGGGAAGGAACAGAGAACATGAGAAGATGTCGAAAACTTTTGCCACCACCACGAACTCCTTTCGCATTGTGTTCATGTGCTGAAAGCAGGCGGATAAATATGGAAATTTTAGAATTAAAGCCCACCTCGGAGTCTTCGAGAATCTTGCCGATGGTCAGCAGCCGATTCACGTAGTTCTCTAGCCGCATCACGTGCTTGTAGTGGTAATAAAGCTCGTCGCCGAGTTGTTCGAGGACCCGTTGGCAGATTTCTTTCGAGGAATCTGAGATCTCGCTGTTCTCTGAAACGAATCGGGTTTTAAGCGTTTTCGGGAATCGAAAATGAACCTTCGGTACGCAAAAAGAGAACCGCCACCATGTAGACGATCTCCACCTTCGTGATTTCCATTTTCCTAGCCGGCCTCAAGCATCCGTAGTAGAATTTCTCGAAGAATGGCCTCGTAAGCCTGAAAATCGTAGTGTCAAAGAAGCGGCTAAAGCTAGGACACACTTGGACAGATTCTGCTGTGCTGCTGGGTTCATCTTGGAAGTGTCGTAGGCGCACTTTTCTATCGTTGTATAGAAGTTCTGGCCGCACATGATTCTCGGATCTTTGTAGTCGGGTCCGAAGCATTCGATGCATTGGTACACCCTGACGATGTTGAAGGATGACATTGCGCCCTTCTGGAACAAACGCCACTGAAAAGACAACTTTATTGGATAACTGAGATCGATGCGAAACTCGCCTTGTCCATCAGCGGAAGCTTGGCGAACTGCTCGCAGTTCATGATGAATCTGCAGCTCTGGATTATTACGGATTCCATGTCTTTGAGCATCCCGGAAATGTCGACGGCCTCAGTGAATGACATTTCCGGGGAAATATAGTAATTTTCCAGCGCTAGTTGGAGGCGTTGGAGGATTGTGTAGGAGATCGATGGGTCGAGGCAAGAACTGGGTGTTAGGAGAGGCTGCATCATGGAATTTCAGGTAGGCAAAATGAGATACGCCGTTTACCCCATTCAGAATCTCTCCTAACGTGTTGAGAGTTGGGTTCATATCAAACACCACTTCCGACTCGTTTTCTTTAATCGTAGGAACTGTCGGTGTTCCTTGAGGAGGTACTGAAGGACTGGAGGCGTATGGACTGCGGACGGATTCTACGGGTTGGACTGCAGAAAGCTTCATGGCTACTTTTTCGGACAACTTGGGATCTTCTGAAATGTGGAATTTAGGAGATCTTACGGAGCTTCGTACCATCAGAGGTAAACCTCATTCCGAGTTGTTTGCACTTTTCGAAGCGGCAGGATCGGCACGGATATCTCGTCGCTGAAATGACAGTATTATGGAACAGCCCCCCC
>KN167211.1:12062-27452 GCA_000757745.1 Steinernema scapterisci
CAAAGGAGACGAAAATGTGGAACCCGACTCAGGTACGGAGAAAAGGGTTTCCATTCCCCCTGAAGGTAATGTGGCGCTTTGTGCTCAGTGTTTAACCATCCACAAATTTCAGCTGACTCACAGCCTTCCGAAAAAGAACCCTCCACCCCTGCAGAGGAGTCTGATCAGCCTGAAAATGATGAGATACTGGAGGTGACTAATGGAGAAGAAGACTTCGCTCCCAATCCCACAACGCCTGATCCCACGAACCTCGATGTAAGTGAGAACCTTATGAACGTTTTTATATAGCTCGTATTTTCAGATGTTGCCTAGACGTGTCCTTCGATCAGCCGTGAATCCAGCGAAGAAGATTATGGCTTCAAGTGATCGTCCTTTCCGCCACTGTCGTGCAGCCAAAGCCATCGAAGCACCGCTCACCCATCAGCGAAGCAATGGGTAACTGACCGATATTTTCGACGTTTCACAAGAGTGGTTTTAGACAGAAACGAACTGCCAAACAGCAAAACGGTTTGTCGTCTTCGGATTCTGATTCGGACACGGATTCGAACGCCGGCTTTACCAGCCGCTACAAGAAAGACCGTCAGGATCACAGTGATTCAGCCATGCTTGCGCGAAAAAAGTCAGGTTAGAAGAGTGCACTTTAATTCCTTGTGTAATCGCATGCATTTCAGGAAATGATTACGGCTCAAAGAAACGGCTGAAGCAAATCGGCTCTTCGTCCTGCTCTTCAGCAGAGACAGTCGCTATCGACAAATCCATCACTTTTGAGCATGTTGGTGGACTCGAAGAGCACATCAACAGCCTTAAGGAAATGGTCCTGTTTCCTCTGTTGTATCCTGAATGCTTCAGAAGTTTCAACTCGGAGCCTCCCAAGGGAGTGATCTTCTACGGGCCACCTGGTACTGGAAAAACGCTGCTTGCTCGTGCGCTTGCCAACGAATCCAGGCAGGGCGCAGTGAAAGTTTCCTTTTTCATGCGCAAAGCTGCTGATGTCATGAATAAGTGGGCCGGAGAATCTGAGCGACAGTTGCGCAAACTATTCGAAGAAGCAACTGCAAACAGTCCGTCCATAATCTTTTTCGACGAGATTGACGGTCTGGCTCCTGTTCGCAGCTCCAAGCAAGACCAGATCCACAGCTCATTAGTGACTACTCTCTTGTCGATGATGGATGGCATTGATTCCCGAGGACGGGTATGTTGCAACATCCTATATGAATCTAGAAATTGATTTTTTTCAGGTGATTGTCATTGGCGCTACCAATCGGCTCGATGCCATTGATCCTGCCTTGCGTCGACCTGGTAGATTCGACCGCGAACTGCGTTTCTCTCTTCCCGATGAGATCGCACGCCGCTCGATTCTTAACATCAACACTTCTAAGTGGTCGAACCCTCCTACTGAAGAAGTCATGCAGTGGCTTGCTCAGAAGACTGCTGGATTCTGCGGTGCGGATATTCGCGCGCTGTGCTCCGAAGCCGTTCTTGCTGCCATTCGAACTCACTTCCCGCATATATACATCTCCAAGCAACAACTCAACATTGATGCCAACAGCATCCAGGTGGCTCAAAGCCATTTCGAGGCAGCCTTTGCGAAAGTTGTGCCAGCTGCTCGTCGAGGTAACATACATAGAGTACCAATGTGTTCTCATGGTTCTGTTTTAGACCTTACTATTCCATCTCGTCCGCTCTCTGATCGCCTCTCGATCCTTCTTCAGACGACGCTCGACAACATCCTTGCGAAAATTCCTGATGGCTACAAGGCATCCAACGACCTCTCCGTTCGCTTCCCTAATAAGCTCGAGCGTATTGTCCGCTCCGGAGAGAAGTCGCCTATTGTACGCAGTACGAAGATCCTGCTGGCTTGGTCTGACAGTACGGAAGGCGGCCAGACCGATTATGTACTCCCAGCTATCGCCCATCGACTGGATCATCTTCATGTGGTTGCTTTGACGCCTACGAACATTTTCTGTGAAGGCCGTCCGGAAGAAGCCCTTCATCTTGCCATGCAGACAGTTCTTCGCACTGCTGGATCCGGAACTCCGTGCATGGTGCTTATTCCTGCGCTTGACAACCTCATCAGAATCACTTCGCCGTCGTTTGCCGCCCTGCTGGAGAGTTCTTTGAAGGCTTTGCACTTCGTGAACTCCGTGCTGATTCTTTCTTCACTGGCCGGATCTTACAACGATCTACCTCAGTCCATGATGGATATATTCCCGAGCTCAGCTCTCATTTCACTCTCTACTCCAGACGTGGACTCCCGCAAGAAGTACTTCAGGAGCATCATCTACGAGCCCCTGATCCAACCTCCAGTCGTGTTCAACGAGAAGCTGTACCCCGAACCTGAGGTCGCTCAGATGGGCGAGGTCATCCGCAAGTTGGATAAGAGCGAAATCAAGAACATGCGGACGGAATACAAGAAAGCCTTGGTCTCGTTCCGCCTCTTTCTCCGTGAAACTATCGGTATGTTGACTTTCCTGATCTGTTTAGAACATCCTTCTGTTTCGATTCAACCGTCTAATTGCCTCTTTGCAGCACCACTTATGCGCGGACGACGCTTCCAGGAATTTGTGGAAGAAGTCGATGAAAAAGATGTTCCTGACTACCGCGAAATCATCACAAACCCCATGTGCCTTTCTCGTATGGCGGAGAAGATTGACGAGAACTCTTACAAGTGCCCCGAAGATTTCCTCGAGGATATCGACTTGATTCGATCCAACGCACTTGAATACAACCCGAGCAACAACAGCGAGGGCAAACGTGTGCGGCACATGGCGAACGATCTGGCCGATTACGTGGCCGAAATTTTCGAGAACAGCCTGTGTGAAGATTTTGTCGATCGTCTGAAGCAGCTGAAGGAGACTCTGGACGGCGTGGAGGAAGACGTCCCAGCCGGAGACAACGCAATCGTCCCGGAAGTTCAGAAGCCAGTTGAGCAGCCTGTTGAACAGGAAGAGGAGCCTGTTAGAACGTCGACCCCCGAGGAGTTTCGCGCGATGATGCGTGCTGACATCGAGAAAGCCAGGGAATCCAACTTTGAGCCATTCGACTTATAGTGAGTTGTGATCGATTCAACTCGGCTTGTAACGTTTGCTCATTTTAGCTGTGATACTAGGGCCCGGCGTACCGCAAGTGGTACCTTGCTCGTTTGGAGCGACAACGTCGCCGACAGATGCATCGAAAAGGTAACGCTTGTGGGATTACTATTGTTGATTCATCATCTTCTCGCATTTCAGACCGCAGAAACGTTGACTGGAACCTTGTCTCTAATCCAGATCGAAGCACTTGCCGATCTCGTTGCTGAGGTCCACGCCAAGAATGCATCCGTGTACGACCGGTTCGCCGTTCCTGCTACCATCTACGACAGCATCAGAAACTTCTGTGGCCAGGCCGGGGTTCCCGTCGACGATGAACCCCTGTACGATCCTAGATACGTTGGAACTGGAATCGAAGACCCAATCATGTTCCCCAAGGACCACGCTTATCAAATGGAGTTTCGTCGATTCATTAAGCAGCAATCGGAAGAAGGAACACTGCCATGAAGTGCCGTCGGAGGAAGGAGCACTGCCATGAAATGCCGGTTTAGCTGCCAGAATATTCCGTGATCTCCGTACTACCTTGTCCATCTTTCATTTCAAACGTATATTTTATTTTCATTTTTGTATTTTGCTTTTAAAATACATTTTCTTTTCCTTTGCTGCGTATTTAACCACAGTGAGGGCTGTGGTGCTGGAACATGCGTTCCTCGTGTTCCGTCTTCTGAATTCGAACCGAATGATACATGATCCCTTTCCGTTGTAAATTTGATGTCGTCGGTCGGTCATTTTGGTTTCGGCGGAGTGTGTCGGGAAAGTGAAATTTATGTCGTCATTGGAGTTAATCTCGAGAATGAGAGCGAGAGGACTGGATTTGGGTTTCGAGCGTAATGGGCACAACTTGTTATGGCATTATTACGATACCGGTTTTTCCAAAAGGGTCGTTTAGATGTCAGGGTTTACGAATGAAGGAACGTTCAATAAAATACGGGTCCTAAAGACTGAACTTTCGACGTCTACCATCTGAGTCTTGAAGTCTTGAACTCGAATGATTGCTGAAGCTGTCTTTGAGTCAGAGGCGACCGCTAAGTTCGTCTCATTTGGGACTGGAATACGGGAGAAGTTTAAAGCTGAACAGCACGGTTTTTGCCGGTCTGCAAATGAGCGACAATGTCCCAGTCGAGCGCTACTCGAACACAGGCTTTCCAGAACACTAATTTATTACGGTCGTAATTCATTAATCCCGCAACGATCGAAGAGACCCACTCTCTTCAAGTCACGGAACATTCCAATACAGCAAAATGATATGAGTAATAAATAATCACATGTACAATCGAGGGCACTTTTGTTCGTCTTTGGTGAAGCCTATCATCGCCTTCGTGTGGTGGTGTTCTTTCCTCTAGAAGCGCTTCTTGAAGACAGTCGCGAAGCAGGCGTTCACGTAGTCGAGCGCGTTGTCGCAGTTCAGCTTCTTGTTGTAGTTGTTGATGTAGAGACAGTTCTGGACCGCGTAGTTCCGCAGATCAGTGAGGCTCTCGGATCCCTCTCTGCGCGCGAGCGAGACGATATTCAGGCACTCAGGTTCGGATACTTCGATGACCGGCGAGGGGGTCGTCGGCTGAAAACGGAATAAAGAGATGAGAAAATGAACGCCGAAATCAGCCACATTAAATGCCGGGAATTATGCGTTATTACCGAGTGTGGTGCAATGGGTTCTTTTTCGCGCTGCTGGAGACGGCGAGTCTTCTTCGCTGCCTCGGCGCGTTCAATTTGGAACTGCCGCCGGAGACTTTCAATACGCGCCTGAAACGATTATGCGAAGCGAAATCAGGACGCGTTACGGTAAGCGGGTTATTTACGTTCTTGAGGTCGATCTCGTGCTGGATAGCGGCCACTTCGGCGGTGCTCGGCGCGCTGTCGGTGATGCTGTCCACTCGGGGCTGCAATGTTCCGAAAATGGGTAAATTTGGAATTGGAAACGAAATGTAAAACCAGCCACTGAACCCTCAGAAAGCGCCATCCGGAAAACCCGTCAAGTGGTGGTTAGAAACAAGCAAAGGCGATGTGCAAAATAGGATTGGTGAGCTTCTCAATCCTGACGACCAGCCAGAAATCTTACCTGAAGGTTGATTTTCACTTGCTTGTGCTTGGGATAGACGCCGGAATCCTTCTCGACCTTCTCGATCTTCTCGATGACGGGCACATTGTAGAACTCCTCCAGCTCCCTCAGAGTGTACTCCTTCTGGTATGGGATCGTCTTCGTTGTCTGAAATTGTCCTCAAATAAGGAACGGCTAAAACAGGCCTAAAATCTCACCGTGATTTGCTTGTTCTCAGGCGTGATCGTCTTCTGGACCAGACGCTTAGGCGAAGTCGACTCAACGTTCTTCTCCTGCACTACGGGAATGTAAGGAACTCCGGGTACAGGGTTGATAGGATCAACAGACGAGAATGCGACATTTTCGGAAGCGTCGCGGGTCTTTCCCGCAGATTTCTTATCGTCCGCGCGGCTCAGAATGTAGCGTTGTCCGTTGAGGATGATTTCTTGGCCGTTAGTGAGCTGGATTTCGGGAGCAGCGGTCGTAGTCGTCGGAGCAGGCACTTGAGGTTCACGAATGTGGGTGTAGAACTCCTTGGGAAGGTCTCGGGTGGTGTAGATCTCGTGTGTGCTCTCCTGTTTCGGTTGTTCAACCTGCTGAGGAACGGACTTCGTGTACGGCTCTTGGAACTGAGGCGAAGGAGTGGGCATCTGAGGCGCCGGCTGCTGGTAGTACTGCTGGGGAACCTGTTGAGGTTGCTGCTGTTGCTGCTGGTATTGAGAGTAGATCTGAGTGGGAGTGCGGATGGGAGCTTGAGCTGGTTCAGGAGCCTGGTTCAAAGGTTGCTGAGGCTGCTGTTGCTGAGGGATCTGGTAACGGGGCTGCTGGAATTGCTGGAGCTGTTGCTGCTGCTGTGCGTAGAGGGTCTGGTAGGCTTGCTGGGCAACGGGAACAGTTCTCACACCCTGCTGACCATTCTGCACAACCATCTGAGCCTTCTGAAGCTTCGCCAAGGTCTCTTGAAGAGTCGCCAACTGTTCGGTCTTGTGAGGAACATCGGGTTGCTGAGGGTTAGTTGGTGGCTGCTGGAGAGCAGGAACCTGCGACATGGAGATGGTTCTCATAATCGAAACAGGCGGCTGGTTGGGATCCTTGCTCAGAGCGGCGAGTCCGGGAACCTGGTTAGTCGCAACGGCGAACTGTCCGATGGGACCGAAGGTTTGCTTCTGGGCCAAGGCGGCTGGAGAGACGGCGGGCTGTTGTTGCTGCTGTTGAGTCAAGGCGGCCTGGACCTGAGAATTCAGTTCAGAGATCTGGCTGGGGTCGATGTGGACAGGTTGGAGAAGGCTAAACTGGCGAAATTAGGAACAATAACATGATATGAAACCCACAGTTGTCCGTTGTGAACGATGGGGATATACTGGACATTTCCGGGAATGAAGTTTGCTCCGGCTTGCTGTTGTTGCGATCTGAAACGCCTGACATTAAGGAAGAGCTTCAAAATGCACTATCGAGCTCTAAAATTGCGCATTTTCGACCAGAAGCCGGCTTAGTTTCAGTAGCAACCTATTTCAGTTCCCTCAGAATGGATCCGAGAAAGCGCCAGCTAAATGAATAGCAAAAACTCACTTTTCCGCGCTGGAATCATCTTCGCCTCCCTGGACGAATCCGGACCCAGACGAAGATGGGACAGGAGTAATCGCTTCCGGCTTGTTGCTGTTGTGGATGTTGAAGTTGAATCCTCCCAGACTGAAAAGTCAGATCAGAAAAGCAAAAAAGACGATTTCTTACTTGTAGTTGCGGGTAGGCTCAAATGGCGAGGGAGTGGTGGCTTCCTTCTCGATGTACCCGGCATCCGAAGCCAGACGGTGAATAATGTCCGCGGGCAGATGGAACAGTTTCTTCATGTCTTGCTGGGTCGGCGTGGCGAACCAGTTAGCCAAGGGCTGCTCTGAAACAGGGAACACTAAGTTGGACGTTGAGAGGCTTCAACATACGTGGGAACTGCTGCATCTGAAGCTGCGAACTGGTCTGAGTGGGATAGGCGGCAGTCTGAGCGGTGTACTGCTGAGTGGGAGCAGCGGCAGCCGCAGGATAACGGGCTGGAGCCGCATTCTGCTGCGGCTGGACAGGGTTGGCCATATTCAGCATCGGAAGGTTCTCTGGAGCCGTGTAGGTCTTCATCATGTCGATGGTGTTCTGAAATCAGGGAAGGTGAAAACCTGAAGAATGGATCATTGTTCTCACCTTGATGATCTTCTTCACATCGATGTAGCGACTGGGATTGTTGCTAACGGCCATCGGGACTTCATTGGTCTCCTTCTCAGTCGGCGTCTCCTTCTCCTTCAGACGCTGCTGACCACTCGCAACGACCAACAGCGTCGCCAGGAGCACGAGAGCCGAAAACCTCGCGGTCAACATCTGTAATACACCGGCGCAATAAGTGAAAGTGATCGAGTCCCCGCGAGACTTTATTTCAACCGATTAGAGGGCAACGAGCAGCAGCCAGTTTCTCTCGAAGATAAGGGTTTCGCGCAGAGCGGCAAGGAACTCCGCGGTGACCTCGCCTTTTCAGGATTTTGTCGGTCTCTTTCACAGAAACCACTTCAATCGGTTTCCCTTAATTCGACACTTTTGACCTTTTAGAGAGGAAGTCCGTTTTACGGCGGGTCGCTAAAGTTTTTTGGTTCGAAAAAAATGAGAACGGGGTTCGGGAACAGTAAAAGTCGGGCGCTACAAAACATGACATTTATGACAGTCAAATGCAGCCAGCAATCACGGCGAAAGTACCGAAAATGAGACAACGATGGAGGGCAAAACTTGAGGTCAATATGTCCAAACAGGTGGCACGAAAAACTGAATTACGCGCTGTTTACATGCGTCAAAAATCCCAAATTCTAGGCACGAAATAGTCACGCAAACTAGCGAAAATTTCGAGCTTCATGAAGCCCATGGAGGCTCAAAAGTTCAATAACAATTTGGCCAAAAATAGACAAGACGCGGATCCGAAATTCATGCGAAATCGTGCCAATCATGCGAGCATAAGACCGCTTATTTAGCACCCTTCAAACACCTCAAATTGAACAACCACCGCAGACGAAAATCGACCAAAACGAGGAGCCAAATTCAAACAATCCGTTTTGGGATCAGAATCGAGCATAAACTGCTTCAACTTGCGGCCACCTTAAACCCAAGGCCTGTTCCCGATTTTAGGTTTTGAAGCCTCACGTTTAGACGTCAAAACCTAGGCATAGATTCCTGATACACGAGCGCAAATTCGATGAAACATGTGCTGGGATACGGTAGACCGAAGACTGGAAGACCGTTATGACCCGATCTCGCACTAAACCCTCAAACGGAGTGTGTCATTATTTTGCAAACGCGGAGCACTTAAAACCCGGGCGAGAAAGGGATAAACTCATCAAATGCGTGACCGAGTAGCGCGTGCACGCGAATACAAAGAAAACAAAGAATGCAATTTACAAAGATGGACTGACACTCTCCTCCGGAGGCGACGGCGGCGGTGGTGGCCGTGGCTGGCTGCGGGCAGAGCCTACGCGCCGAACTGTGCGGGGAAGAGTGGGAATTCTAGGTCTTTTCTCCCATCCCGAAAAGGGTGGCGGGGCTGACCTAATAATACCCGCTCCGGCGCGATGGTTCAGGATGATCACCGTTCGACGTCACCATCGCCTTCGCCGCCGGACATCAACGTAACCCGCGAAAGAGGATCGTCTTCTTCTTATTCATCCCGGCGTAGCGGTCAGCAGAATCGCCTTTTCTCTCATTCTCTCTCTCCCGAACCGACGGTGGCCATCTTCATGCGGAGTGTTGCGCATAATTGCCAGCGGGAAACGTGAATAAGAAAAAGTGGAAGAAATTAAGACTGGCGAGCGAGTGCACGCGCGCAGAAGAAAGAGAAAGCGATCAGATGTGCGCGACTTTCGATTGCGCCATCTCGCTCTCTCGAGTATCTGTCGGAGACGCGATTGGTCAGAACGCACGAAAGACGTCCGAATCCAGAGAAGCGATGCAATACAAAAGACGAATTCCGAGCGCCGCTGGCGGCCGATGTCGTAATATGGATTGTATTCATTAAGGCTCGATCCCGCGGCTGTCGCTGATCTGCTCGGGCTCACCTGTCACTTTTCCTTTTTCACTTTGTTCATGGATGAAACAGGGGAAGATTGAGTGGAGCACGTTATTGGTCGGGTTCGGGAGGGGTCGGAGACACAAACTAACATTTGGGTTTGCTGGTCAGAGAGAGGTTCCAGGCCATGTCATGAACTCGCAGTCAAAGGCACCTTCTAGAAGACCTCATGTCCACACCGAAACTCAACCAAATACCTTTATTACGGAGTCTGCATCTGCGAATGCTTACAAAAGAACTCAAATTTAACACAGAATCACTTCAAGACCGTATTCCACTCAAGGCTAACCCGCCAGCGTTGCTGGTTTACTTCTTGTAAGCTCCGGGCTGGGGATAGGGGTAGCTGGGCTGCTGAGGGAACACAGGCTGCTGCGGGACGGCACGAGGAGCGCAGCACATGCACTTGATGTTTTCCTTGAAGCGGGCATCCGCATGGAGAGGAATGCCAGGAGGGGAGGCGCCCTGAGGCTTGGCGGATTCGACTGTGATTTCCTTGGGTTGAGTTCCTTGAGTTGAGCGCTTCTGGCGTACCTAAAATACCGAACAGTTCTTGCTTGCTTTGATGTCACTTACGTAGCTGAAGTCTTGGGAGTCTCCAGGATTCTGATCATCTTGAAGCATGGTGTGGTCGACGAGGATTCCTTCGATCTTATCCTGGAACATAGTGGGATGAATTTGCGAGACAAGGGCCAAACGTACCTTGGAAATGGTCCAGTCAGTGCGGGCGGCGAGACGGCAGCACGTGTTGCAGGATTCGTCGTCGAGGACGGCGATGTCGGCGCACTTGAGACGGTTGGCCGGGGTCATACGCTGCCACGGGTTCTGGTGAGAGTTGTAGTGCCCGTCTTGAGCGTAGGCGTTTCCGTTTCCGGCTTCCTTCATGTCCACACCGACGAGGATCGACGATTCGAAGTCACAGACATTCTCTGCAAAGTTCCAAATCACCTACTGCATCCTAAAGCCAGAAAACTCACTCTGAACGGTCTGGAATGGGAAGGGAGCGATCGGGATCTGGACTTGAGGCTGCTGAGGGAAGAAGGGCTGCTGAGGCGGGTAGGGTTGTTGTTGAGGCTGGTAAGGCTGCTGAGGCGGATAGGCGTTTTGCTGGTACTAAAAAAAGAATAAGATCTAAATCCAGGTCTTAAGAAGAGAGCTCACTTGGGCCAGAGCGAAGGCGACGAATGTCGCAGTGAGGAAGACGATTTTCATGACGAACCGAGGACGCCGATGGATGTGGGAAAGGAGCGGCTTCGGCGTTATATAGACCGCTTTAGCCGCAAGGCGGAGCCGTCAGCGTGCCGACGCGCTTGACGTCAAACTGGCGGTGGGGCTGAGGGTACCGGAACGAGAGAAGTGGCAAAATGGTGCAGAAATCAAAATGACTCAAACTACTTTTTTACTTACATCAGTTCAGTCATGCTTGAGTTCGAGACGTCCGGAGATGAACCTTTACTGGGTTAGACTTTACAGGAAGCAAGGAAAAGACTGAAAAACGTAGGAATAACAAGTCAGAACTGAAGACAAATGAGTGACTTGGGAAGCTCTTAAGCAAGGCAAAAGTTGCAGGAAAGGCGAAAGCTCGTCGCCCAGCTTTCAAGCCACAAACTCTTGAGGTTCTCTCTGAACTTGACTTCTAAATCCTAGAAACTGAGAAAACGAGCCAAAGCTTCTTTTGGCCAAAACGACCTATGTCTATTGTACCGCCTTCATTTGTGGCCAAATCCAAGTTTTCGGTCTTTTAAGTCCTGCCGTTCTGAAGACTTCGCAATGCCTGTTTCTGGACAAGCGGTCCTTTAAGTCGTGGTCTGTCTAGGTCTCTATTTAGGCCACTCCTCAGGCTCATATTGCTGATCGTTTCTTAATCGATCAGAAATGGCTTTTCGCCTGCACGTCCGGTATCCGCAGCGGCATTCCGATTTCTCAAGTTTGTTGTGGCGGGCTGAATCACGTCGGCAGAAAAGTTTCCGGTCGCTCCATTTTCCCGCACTTCGCCGGCGATGTTGTTGATTCTGCGCCCCCGAAGCATCTGCGTCACGTTGGTTTGCTGTGGGAAGATGTCGCCCCCGGCGGATCAGGCGCTTGAATGTTTTCGATTGCGCGCTCTTCCGGCTGAGAGAATTCCGTTGCCGAGTGTAAAGCACAACATTGGACGTAGTCAGAATCAGAAGGATATTTGTTGATTCTGGGAACTAAGTTTTGAGGCATGAGGACGGAAAGGCTGAATTTGTAGAGCTTAGAGCGTGAAATACCAAGTTTATATCATCTAGGATAGTTCGGGGTACGGTAGCCTTAAATGACTCGTGATTCAGCCGCTGTGGTTTCGAAACAAGTACGTCAGGACGCAAAGAGCCGCTTGTAGCGAAGCGCGGCCGAAGCCCCACCCTCGCAGTCAATATAAGCCGGCACAGGAAGAACGTCTCCATCATCGACACCTCGGAGATGTTCCGATTCGGCGTTCTCTCGTGCTGCCTTCTTGCTCTGGCTCTCGGTCAGGTCCCCGTAAGACTCCCAAGTTTGGCTTCGGCTAGTTTAGATCCTGTTTCAGCACGGCGGCGCCCCACAGCAGCAGCAACAACAACAGCAGCCGCAGCAACCGTTGGTCCAGAAGTACGGTCACAACCACGGAAATGCCCAGTTCCCCCAAGGTCCTCAGCATGTCTCGCCTCCCTTCTTCCCACAACAACCTCAAACCAATGCTGACCGTAAGTATGACTTTGTCTCACAGCATCTTTCGAGTCTTGTTTAGGTTACTACTGCTCTTCCCAGGCCAGCTTCCCCATGATCGTGAGCAAGCCCAACGTCAAGACTGCCTACGGCCAGAACCAGGGAACTCAGCGCCGCTTTACCCGCAAATCGTGCCGTTACGCCGCCTCCAACTCGTTCGACTCCTGTAACAGCTGCTGCAAGAAGGCCACCCGCTTCGGAAACGAGGAAGAGGTACGTTCTTGCTTGTTCACGCTCTTCCCCTATCGGAATCTTCATTTCAGGACATCTTCGGAACTCTCTTCTTCTTCGACCCCCAGAACCCACCCATCCAGCCTGCTGTCCATGACGTCGTCGGCGGATATGGTGGCAACGACCAACCTCAGGTTGAAGTTTCCGAATACGACAACAAGAAGGGAAAGGCCCAATGTTTCTGCTGCGTCCGCAAGAACCCCGGCCACATCCACTAGAGAGAACGTTCTCCGTGATTCCACCATGTCTTATCTTCTAAGCTGAGCAAAGATTCGATTTGTAACTTTTGATAAATAAATGAGCATTGTTTTGTCTACTCACTGCGTCACCTTGGTCTCTTTTGGGTACTTGCTGGAAGGGAAGTCACATAGTTCCGTTTGCCGGGATAAGAAGCTATCCAAGCACCGTATAAAAACCCACATGGTCACGTTCTGTCTCCGGCGTTTACTTGGTGCAGGCAGTGCTCGCAAGATATAGATTTCCGGCTGTGGTTCAGCTACAACAGCCTAAAAGATGACACAGAAAATGAGACAAACAAAGACAAAAAGGTTCGATCAGGATGAGATTCGAACTCACGCGGGGAAACCCCAATGGATTAGCAGTCCATCGCCTTAACCACTCGGCCACCTGATCACATTTAACGTCTGTATGTGCTACGCATTTCACTCACGCACAGCGACAGCGCGCGCCGCTTGTTATTGGCTCACTTTCGCCACCCGCGCTGCTGCTTTCGTCATTGCCTCCGAGCACTTGATGTGCGAATGACCACCACTTTTGCCAACGAGCCGGCGTGGGTGCTCCGTCAATGTTACTCCATCGGAGAATCGGTGCTCATGCGTCACAAGGAAAGCCGTTAGTTTCCAAAGTTGTCTCGGGAACTACAGCTAATTCTATCAAGTTCCTTGAAAGCTTTTTTGGTTTTCCCAGAAATTTATTTTAGGTTTCACACACACAAATAACTGTTGTGATTCAAAGCTTAACTAGACCACGCCGCCCGTTTACATCGTGTTAGGACCGATCGACTCCACCGGGGTCTTTATAACCATGTTGTTGTTGTTATTGTTGTTGTTGGTGTTATTGTTAGTATTGGTGTTGTTGTTTTGCTGCGCGTTCTCGCCGTTCTTCTTCTGCGCAATCCCTCGTCTGAACAGCTTTTTTCCCCTCGCTGGCATCTGCAGGTACACTTCCGTCCGGCCATAGAAGTACCCGCAGCTCATTAGGAACAGTGCCTGAAATTCGCACGAACTCAATGACTGCACGGGCAAAGTGTGTGTACCTGTTCTCGATAGTACGGGATCATGGTGCAGGTGAGGATGAACTGTGCGCATGGCAGGAAAAGTTGGAGGTACTCTTGGTACTTGATGAGTTGCATGGCCCAATCCATGAAGAAGGCCGGGAGGTATTTGACAAATTCGAGGATCACGTTGATGTTGATGTGGATGACGGACATGAGATAGGCGGCGAAGTTAAGGACGTTTGGGAACAGGGCCAAGAACCAGATTATGAAGGCGTACGGGATTACGAGGATCAGGTTTATGAGGTCCACGGTCAGCTAAAAACCAATTACAATTATCAAAGTCATTTGACGCCAGAATTGTGAAAGTAGTCCCCTTCTTTCTCTGGCCACCGTATTGTGGTTTAAACACCGTTACCGAGACTCGGCCACCGCCATGGCCACTGTTAACTGTGCTCCGATTCCTAACCTCTTTTATAGGTATATCCGACGGCTCCTTTGACAGTCGATGACTAATGTAGATGATCAGCTTGCAATGATACACGAGCACGGCAAGGATGACCCCCATGATGAACCAAAGGAACACCACCAAGAAGAGGACGTTGGCATAGAACATGTAACCGTCGATCGGGTTTGCTTGAAACAAGTTTTTGAAGTCCTAAAACTCCTTTTTACGTATTTTTACTAAATTCAACTTTTTAACCTTTTTGCAAAACAGAAAAATAGCCGAGAAATTGATCCCAATGATGATTGGGATCCACGCCACCCATGAAATAAGATGAGACTTCATCGACTGCGGAAACGTGTAGCAGAGCATGTTGTACGGTAGGATGAAGACCATTCCTGAAAATATTAGATTTTACCTAAAAGGTCGTGTAATATAAGCTTCGGGAATGTTTGGATACAAGTCATAAACATGTTTATGTTTCTGGTGGGAAAGAGCCCGACGACAAAGGGTGTGTACGGTAATGAGATTACGGTGCTGCATAGCCTGGAAACGGCTGTTGGCAAAAAGATTCGATCAGGATGAGATTCGAACTCACGCGGGGAAACCCCAATGGATTAGCAGTCCATCGCCTTAACCACTCGGCCACCTGATCACATTCTCAACACCGCGCTTTCACAGTTTCGTGCTCACAATGACCTTGAAGCGCGCTTATCAGCATGACTGAATGCGGTCCGCGGCCACTTTTGCGCCCAGCGTACAAATGAAACCGATAAACGCTTACCTGCCGCAAACATCGTCAAAGTGCCAGCTTGGATCTCCTTCATTCGTCCGACGAATCCTTGGTCCTTTACAAAATCCGGAAGAGGAGTTCCAATCGAGGTGCCGGCGAAATTTACCTAAAAACAAGATTCTTACTTCTTTAAAATCTCAAAATCCTTACCAGCTGCACCATATTCCATGCGCTGAAATTGATTGTATGAAAAATCCAGCCCGACATGCGGACACGTCGACCAAAGACGGACATGTAGATCAAGAGAAGGATGGTAATGGCCGAGAAAGTGAACATGCTCGCATAGAGCATGTGAGCATGGCCAGTTTCAATTTTTGGATCCATGGTCGAAGGTTTAGGCTGAGTTGTGGTCGCTGGGCGAACGGTGGTTGTTAGGTCCGCCGAGGAGACGGTTATCGCTGTCACTGCTGCTGAAACAAACTGGCTTGGAGAGTGTTTTCGAGTTTTCAAACAGGAGTTTTTAGCTAATGGGTATAAAAACAAATTATGCTTCTAATGCTCCTGGACCGCTTATGAATAGGTCTGCGCACAGAAAGTCTTATTTTCAAGGTTCGACCAATGTACGAATCTACAAATACTAATGACTTAATAAGTTCTACTGATACAAATGAAAGCCAAAAAACACAAGATTTTGCCCTTTCTTAATGGACCTTATCTAAGCTAACCCTTTCAGGAGCCCACTCTTCCTGCACAACCCCACCGAACTCACCTTGAATGCTGCGAACCGTCGTCTGGGTCACGGCGCTAGC
>KN167211.1:27498-39678 GCA_000757745.1 Steinernema scapterisci
CACACAACACCTGCCGTCGACGCCTATGCCGCCAGCTGAGTGGTGTCCAATCCCATGAAAGTTAACCGCGCATTCACGCGGTCTTTCCAGGAATCAAGCAACTTCGGCTAAGCGACCGCGACAAATACTACGGCTCGAAACTGTAAACAGTGTCTGCGAAGATACAACCTGTTTAATTAATTTTGTGGGAAAGTTGCTAAGGTTGTGGTAGCAAGTAAGGAGGAATGGGGAAGGACGAAAATGGCAAAACAATGACTCAAGTTAAGTTGACAAATAAGGCTCGTGAGTTGTGAGTCACTTTGAACGTCGCACACACAAAAATTGTGGTTCTATGTCTGATATCCAGCATTCAAAAAACTGAGTTTGTTGTCAACTTAACTTAAGGAGTGTCTAAAGTGTGATTTACCATGGCTGTGTGAGATGGGACATTTCAAACTTGAGGCTCGAGGCGAGCAACTCCCCAATCTCGCAAGTCTCGAAACCATAACCTGACCTTGATGAGCTTTCTAGGTCGGATTAAGATTTTCTCCCAAACGCCAATTTTTCGCACCTTAGATTATTTCAGAGATCGGCCTTATCCTCATCATCAAAACTCCGATGTTACCTTGCAAAGTTTGCATCCAAAAATGTATTTGGCTAGACGACATCAAATACCTGTTTTTTTTTGGCTTTCAGCAAAGGATCTGGTAAAGAAGTCAAACATCCTTACCTGCACGTCTGGGGACCCAAAACCATTTGCAGTTTTTTGGAACTGAGAAGTATTTTTAGCTTGATTGTTTGCAGACATGTCGGCGTTTTTGACCTTCTAGCTGAAAAGCGATTTCTCATTTTTTGGTTAGCTTCTCTTTGAAGTGAAAGATTGAGTGTCGGTCGAACAAATGTTTGCCGCTCGTCAGCGTAATCGATGATTTAAATTCAAACGTGTGATTACGCCTCCCGCTGTTGTTGGCGACCGCTACTCAGCTGAGGTAAGGTCTGCCAAAATGTTGATAAGCACACATATGCCTAAAACCTACATGATTGGCTTCACAACGTCCAAAATTGAGCTTCCTTCAGTACTGTCACCTAATTATGCAATCGTCACTGATCAATCGATGCTGATTGTTATTTTTTGTCCGCAAGTGACGCCCGCGAGCAGCTGCTCTTGAGTCGGCAGTGCATTGGGTCTTGTGAGAGGCGCTTCTACAGGGAGCGATCATGCTTTGATTACAGCGCGATTCTCGTCCACCCGCCGGGCTCATTAATCTGTGCCAAAAATTGGGACCCTTACAATTTTTGCATGGAATGTTGTGTTTTTGGGGTTTTGAAGGTTAATGGTAGTTGGTTGTTTTCGAGACTTTGGACGCGGTGCAGGCTTGCGGGTAATTCCATGTTCTTGGCGCCAGATTTATGTGGTTTTGCAGAGCTCTCGCCGAAATCGTTCCTATTTTTCTCTTTAGAAAATTGGCTCTTTAGTCACATTAGTGAGTGCCACAAGTCCTCTTAAACCTTGGCTGAAGAGCGTGGGCTCTTTAGGGCCGCTGGTTATAATGTCACCTTAACCGTTTAGCTGAGTTTTAGCTATTTTTCCCTGCCGCTCCCTTTGTCCTAAACCAGTTCAAAAGGTGGCTTCCTTAAACCCAGGAATTGTCGCCTAGAGATCGAAGGTGACAATGCTCCAAAAAACGCCCAAAGCCTGGAAATACGAGAAAGATGTTGTGAAAACGCGGTTTTCAAGTTTGATTTATTTACCCACCCTCTTCGGACAAAGTAAAGATCAAAGGTGACAATCGACCTTTGCCACCTGTTTGTCCCAAAAACTAATTTTCACAAATGGCACTCTTCAAAAAAGAATAGATTGTGCACTTGAGAGAATGCTGAACTGCTCTAAGCGCAACACACAAAATATCTAATTACGTTTGCCCTCTCGACGTTGCAGCAACCTCGCGCATTATTCTCCTTTGTTTGTCTCCGCGTCGCATGTAAATACACAACCGAGTACAAAAAACGGCTTGAAGTGTCATTTCCGACACATTTTGTGAACTTTCACCCTAGGGAATCCCCACTTCTCTTCCGCTTCCTCTGTTCGACTTCCAGCAACTTCCAGAAAATGAGCGACAGCATCTTCGACCGCGTTGAGGTGAAGGAGACCGACATGGACGCCGTAATGGTCAAGGCGAGCATCGACATCACCAGGGAGGCTCAAAAGCTGTACAAATTCGACAAGGTGAGTATTGTTTTGATGTGGACTGCCGGAAACAAAGTTTTGCGAAGGTCTTGTTTTTCATGAGCTACATATCACTTATCTTTTCCCAAGGCCGGGAAACCGTTGTCAACAATCATTGCTTAGGATGCTTATGAGCGTCGTTTGACGGATGACGGGGATGAGGTGGTCATTGTTTTCCAAAGTTAACATGACATACGCGAAAAACAATAGCGAATAATGGGAAATCTGCACTAGGGGAAAAAACACAAGTCTTGACTACAAGGCTGTGTCCTCCCAAAAACCTAAGTTTTCAAGTGCAAACCACAGGTTCTATCTTTGACATGCTGCAAAGCAGACCTGGTCACCTGTTGTTGTCGTGTAACCTGATACTCTTCTTCTATGGCGTTAGGTGTTGAAGCGACCCCCTGGCAGTTGACTTCCTTCATGAATCGAAGACTTCAGATTGGCTTTTTTAGGACGTTGCTGCCCACATCAAGGAGACCTTCGAAAGTCGCTTCGGCCCCACTTGGCACTGTGTCGTCGGCAAAAGCTTCGGCTCCCGTGTTTCCTACGAACAACAACACTTTATTCTTCTCAAGATCAACCGGACATCTGTCATGATTTTCAAGTGTGGCTATTGATGATGTTCGCATGCAATATTTGGCATTTTGTGATGAAATGATGACCGTAATAAATTGCGTCAAATATCAATTTGAGACTCCACTGGGTGCGCTTTTGATGAAAGCAAAAACATAAGGTCGGCGCCGACCGGGCTGACCAAAGAGATCTTAGAGCAAACCAGCGTTTGACCCAGATTCGGTGTGTCCAGTTGTGCCAGAGACCGAGAATCAGCCTCCGATCGCATCGGACAACGAACTCGACCTGAACTTTTCGTTGGGGACTTGCCAGACCCGATATTTATCATGGGCTGATGGTAAACTAATAAGCCCATCAAGCATTGTTAGGGCCTGAGGCTCTGAGACCGTGTCCGATCAGACACCCAAGAAACAAGGCCAAAACATATCTTACTACAACAAAAACGAAAATAACAAAATTATGCAGAAACAGTGATATCAAACAGTTCCCGAAGCAAAGGATCAACAGCATGAGGGTCGAGGTTTCCATAAATCTGCCAGAGTCCATGAGCCAGCTTTGGAATGTCGTCGAGTCTGGCGCATAGTGAACGGAACGCTTCTTGAGCTTCTCGGTGAGGGCATTGGGTGTGCAGATATCTAAACGTCATCTGAACTTCGGAAACTTCAAACTGCTGCTTACCTGCTAAGCAGATCGCAGTAAATCTTGTGAGTCTCGTTTACAAGCTTCTTGTTCTGGATTTCAGGACGTTGAGGGTCGAACAGCGTGATCGCGTTGAGGATGAGCATGACCAGTTCGTTGTTCCTCCATTGCTCGTCGAAGTTGTCCATGAATCTGAAACAGGATTTTTAGATTGGTTTGGGATGGCTGACTCACTTCTTGTGTTCCTCATAATGAGCCGAACTAGCGAAGGCTTGTTTCAGAATCGTCAACTTGATCTTCATCTCACTTGTTCCATTCCTCATTAAATGCTTCCATTCTTCTTCGTGCTTGTTGAAGACCATCACTCCTCTAAGGATCAGAAGTTCTGCCACACTTCCTAAACACAGACACACCCATACATGATCGTACTATGGGATCGACGTACCTTTGATGAGGCAATACTGATCCTGGGTTGAGAATTTCTGGAAATAGCTCAATTCCTTGGCATGCTGGATGATTCGACGCAGAGCGAGTTCGGAGATTCTGACGACGTCCATGAGAGTCAGACTTTCGGGCTGGGTTTGAAGCTGGGTCGAGACGATTGGGGAGACGTCGATGGGGGAGCGGAGGACTCCGCTGACGTCGAGGAGTTCCTGAACCAAATTACTCAAGTCAGCATCTCTGGAGTCCGTTTTAGGAATCTTCTCGGTACGCACTGTGATTGGCTACCGATGTTCTGCTTGAGGCCATTCTCAGACGCCTTCAGACCTCTAACATAGGTGCGCGCCGAACTGCCTAAGTTTGCCTAATCTCCCTGAATTCCCGAAGTTACCTTCAGAAGCGTCCGATCATTCTCATGCAGAGTAGATAACCTGGGATCGGTGTCCACATTGATACTCGCCGGATCTGAATTCGGCAAAGTTTGTTGATTAAAAGAAGGCATTCTCAGAAAATTTATTGTTGGAGTTGGCGGCATCGAGAATGTCGATGGAGGTCGGAAGTTCTGCCTGAACGTTAATCACTGCTATTACGTCTGTTTGTGCTAGTTCCATAGCGTCTTACAATTGCCCGAACTGCTGCATATACTCCCCTTGCGGAGAAGGGTGCCACGAGAAGTCCATGGGGGACTGCATCGGAGGTCCAGGCGTCTGGACATACGGTAACGCCTGCATCTGAGGGTCAAAGTTTTGAGGATGATGGCCGTACATCTGCGTCATTAGGTGATGAGGTGGGAGTCGGGCATTTGGAGGAGATTGGTTGAAGGGCATCATAGGAGGGAAGTTCATCTGCTGGACAGGGAACGGAACGGATGGGGCTCGTTCGAAGGGGACGAGAGAGGTAGGTACAGGGGTCGCTCGAGGGAGAGGACGGACAGGAGCTACGGTCCCGGGTGGAACGGGTTGTCGTTGGGAGGTGGTTGGCGTTTCTGGAGCAGAGGAGACGAAGACGGTCTCGGGTTTGGCAGGGACTGGAGCAGAGTTGGCAGCTGTCAGCTGGGTTTCTTTGGAGTAGAATCCGCATTGGCATGTGCACTCGCATTTGGTCTTCCTAGGACAAAATGGTCTCAAAACTTCCATAAAAGCCATAGTTTTAAAGATTCTATTAGGCACGAAACCCACATCGATTTTAGCCAAAAGGTTCAAAAACTCACTTCTTATTCTTCTCCGCTTCCTGGGCCTTTCTCACCAACTCCATCAAAGCCGACTTGGATACCGTAACCTCATCGCCTTCACCCTGAGATCGAATAATTTCAATCTCTTTCTCAGGTTCTTGGTTCTCAGGGCTCGACGGAGTCAACTTATGCTTGCGATTCCGTTTGTGCACGTCCTGCATTGCCCATTCCTTGACCATTCCACAGTCGTAGCACTTCCGTAGCCTGCACGATTGGCAAAATCGTCTCGAAACTTGGTTGATCTCGCAGCGATTCTTGAAGGGGCAGATAATTTCCTAAAAAGGGTTTAGAGATAAGCAAATACGTGTGGTTGAAGCCACTGAAGAAGTGGCGAAAGGTGACGCTAAGGGGAACGGTGACAGCGAGCCGCATTTGAGAGAATGCGATTTGGAGAAGAGGCTTTATCAGTAGGTTGGTGGCCTATCCTCCGGGGGTACGAAAATGGCTACACTAGAATTGCATCTGCAGAAGGCGTACAACACAAACAACTGTGAAGATGATAATCTGGGGCGAAGACTACCTTCCGGGTCTGGGGGTTCATAGTACGGTCAACTAGACATTAGGCTTCTTTCGGATCCCAGGGTTTTGTAAGGGTCAAAAGTGGAACTAAGGACAAAACAGAATGTGGCAAGTCGCAGGAGGTTCCAAAACGAGAAGAACCTACAGTTGTTCGGTTGGCATTCCGACGGAAGAAAGCTTTGCACGACTCACAGCTGATCACCCCAAAGTTGTATCCAACGGCTCGGTCTCCGCACACCTGAAATGAGGTGAATCGTGAATCAATTTCGGGACGAAAGGTCCCCACTCAGCTGACTCGACTCAAAAAGGTAAATACCCCTCAGATCGATATAGATGACCACAATATGTTTATTTAGACGGGACATGACTAATTTGTTTTTATCGATTACCAACTACCACATACCTTACATAATTTGCCTTCGTTCAGAACAGGGTCATACTCAAAACTCCGAGTATTAGCCGTACTCCTCGGATTGTCCACAGTCTCGTTGGCATCCTCGCTGGGCGAGTCCGGCGGCAACGACATCACCGCGCTGATCTGTGGTGCTGTACCTGCAAATGACGGTCGCATAGAGGCGAAGGGTAAACTATGCGAGTCCGCCGAGTCAGAAATCGCGTTCTGTGATGAATAATTGAAGATAAGTGCCCATACTTAACTATATATGATCACATCATAACACGGAGATAACGCGGGCCACATCATTGCTCAGCCTCTACGCATAGTTAACGGAGACTGATAGAGACATAAAAACGCTGTGATCACGAGGACTTTGACTACAGCGCTGGGTGAATCGCCCATCTTAACTATGCAACGGTCCACACGCATAGCTAACCGGTGTCGCGCCGAGTTGCTGCCCCGGTTAATCACTCCACCGGCGGCTCGACCAACAGACGCCGCGGCCCGCAACACAGATGATAACTAATTCTGAGCGCGGTTTTGGTTGTGCGGTGGCCGCTTGGACGTTATCAAGCAAATGGGCATGCAGCGAATCAATCTTGGGAGTCGCATGGTGGATTGTTTGACTGTAGAGAGGAGAAGAAATGTATGTGTGCATATGTTTCCGCGAACGGAGTTCGCTGGGTCATGCGAGAGTTGGAACACATAGAGGAGATTATGTGGAGAGGGCAGTTGCACGGTTGTCTGATAAGAAGGTCGTGGAAGGGAAAGGTAATTGACGGGTAGAGCTGTGATCATGCTAAGGGGGGTAGGAAGGAAGCATTTTCCTCGTCGCGTCTGATAGTATGCCCAGACACGAGGTCAAACAGACAAGCTTGATCAACTAGTCTTCTGGAGATCTTTGAGCACTCACTGGACAATTCACGTCCCAGTTCTGCAAACTATGAACAAGTGTTTTCGAATGGATAAGAAATTCGGTTGTCGCACGTCTGCAATATTAAAAACCGCTAAAGTTCAGGCAAGCTTAAAGGTTTCGATCCAGTCGAACGATCCTTGTTTAGGCACTGGACTGTCATGATCAGAGCAAAGCGGCCACAGACGTTTGGTTCCTTTGTATATAGGTTGAGAACAGTTCGATGACAAGGGGTTCTTCACCGGTAGGTCACATCCTGTCTACGGTAGCCGAAATCTCATTTCCTGCTTTAAAGATTTCCTCATTTCTGAATCCACAGACATCAGACGAAAGAGGGGACCACAATTTGACCCCTACTTTGAATTAGAGCGGACGCACAAAACCCGCAATTTCCATTCCTCCCACACCAGGAAGCCTGCTTATCTCACGCACGTCGGTAGTGTGCACAGAGACGATTCACAACTGAGCGCTCACCAGCGTAACCGCATAATCGGCCATGATCGTGATATAAACGTGTGCGACGATTTATCCAAAATGAAACAGTGGAATAATCAACTGCAAATTCGTAATCAGACACATCCCTTATACATTCCAACCATCAGCACTCAGCCTTCAAACGGCCTGTTTCCCAAATCCCACAACCCATTGTCATTGTGAACACAGCTCAGCAATGGTGCGTCAACTTCGCTTCATTTCCAAACAAGCTATAAGATCCTGAAACAGGCAACAACACATCCGTATAACCACAATCAAAACATTTTTCTAATCACGATTTTGATTCCCTCTTCCTAACAAAGCAGAAACCCTATCCGAGTGCTGTCTAACCTTGCGACATAATCGGCCATCAACGTGATACTTGGTACAGACATATCCGACGAATCATCCAAAGCGAACCAGTTGAACAATAGTCAACTATAAATTCGTAATCAGACACATCCACATTTCAGTCATCAGCACTCATACGGCCTGCCGCCCAAACCTGACAACCCAGTGTCACTGTCACAGCTCAGCAATGGTGCGTCAACTTCGCTTCATTTCCAAACAAGCTATAAGATCCTAGAAGTAACAACAAATCTATATCATAACAATCACCATATTTTTCTCATCACGATTTTGATTCCTCCTTCGTAACGTTTTCGACGAATACCTTCCTCATGGCTTCTTTCTGGGCGTCTAAAACGACATAATTCAAAATCATCCAGTGAACACTCCTCAGTAAATGCAACCATCGACAATTCCAAAATCTTACCGTTCATATTCTTGAGACAAGCGTTCCAATTCACGAATTCGTTCGCACAGAGTTTGTGGACTTCGCCAGATTCTGCCTTCTTCGCACAAACGTAGAACGGCCGGAAGAAGAATCCACATCGATGGGCGACAAGGGATCCGTGGCCAAGGCAGGGACACGTCCAGTTCACGGAACCGTCCGGATTTTCGGGACCTGAAGCACAAGTTCATTGTAGAAAATTGAAGAACAAAAAATTCGCGATGACTTTACCTACCCGTTCTTCAGGTCGCACTCGTTTGTACTCCGCGAATGCCGGATTTTGCAGCGGCTTCTTGAATTCATCTTCGGTGATGTTGAAAAACACGTTGAGCTTCATTTTGGGAACCTGAAATCGTGAAGTGAACACGTAAGAACCAGCCTGTTCAGAGACGAAGATCAAAAAGGTCAAACACGAAGGAAACCGAAGCAAGCAACACCAGAAATGCGCGCGTTCGAGCGGCCACACGCAGCGTTGAGGACTTTTGCAGTGTAATATTCACGAGCTGCCCGCTTGCACCGCGTTTGAAAATGTGGCGCAACGCTCTCGGTTGCCACGATCGTCGACGATTTCTGGTTCTATAATAGTCGTGGTGCTGCTCAACAAGCAGTTTTCCCGACGACAGCCACCAGTGATCGTTCTAACGATCTGCCGCCACCGACGACGACGCGGAGGGAGAAGCTGAAAATCAACTGCCGCGCGGGTGAAATTTGGTCCTCAGGTAAATTGCCAAATGTGCTTCTATGTGTGTCTCTGTGTGTGTATTTTGAGTCCTGTCTCTGGGTTTGTCCGTTCGTCCTGTTCGGTTTGATAACGATTTTGACTGTCGCACGTCGGTAGACTACGTGTGTTATTTGTCAGCTTTCAGGTCAAAAATGGAGACGAAATTTAAGGCCAACGCTAAAGAAAGTCATCATGCGGAAGCCTCAGTGCGAATACCGTTCACGAATGTGGACCTGAAGCGGGAAATCGCAATAACCTACGTGTTATCTGTGCTCTACAATGTCGCCTTCTTCCTTCAAATGATGATCATTCCGTACATCAGCAAACAGCTCAAAATTTCGGACACGGATTTCGGTGAGTGACTTTTATCATGGATTTGTGATAATTTATTTTTTCAGGATATGTACAGACATTTTTCGGTTTCTCGCAGATGATTGGAGGACCATTGTTTGGATACTACATCAAGCAGAACGGAATTCGCCCCGCGCTGTCTCTGTGCTATGCAGCTTCCTTATTATCCGCACTTATGCTCTTATTTTCCCAGGTTTGTGATCAGTTCACGAAGCCTGTCTTTGATATCTCATTTCAGAATTTCACCCACATGATGATCAGCAGGATTCCGTGTCTGTTTATGCATGGACAACAAGGTCATCAAACCCTGCTGTCGGTTTACACGAAACCGGGAAAAGAACGGACGAATGCATTTGGCCGTATGGGACTCACATTCGGTAATTCGGCAATATTATAAGAATCTGACAGAAATTTAATTTAAGGTCTTGGATTCATGTTCGCGCCTCTGCTCTCAACGCTGACATCCAAGCTGATCCACGAGAAGGCACCACTGGTTATGGCCGTCGTCGTTGCTTCGTTTTCCATCATCATTCTGAAGAGAACGCTTACTGATATTAAGGTTTGTGCTAAATAACCACATTTTCGTAATGGAAACAATCTTTAGGCTTCCGAGGATGGCGATAAATCTGCAGAACGCAAGTTCGATGTCAGGACTGCTTTGACGACCATGCAGCGACCGTTTGTGTGGAACGTGTTCTTCAAGAAAAATATCGTCATTGCGCCAATGCACGGAATATTTGCTATCTTACAGGTATGCACTGTGGTAAAGAGGCCGCTGGTCTTATACCATGTAACGTGGTAGTATTCAGCGCTTGTCTGATCAAAGCTGTTTACGAATTCATGGACAAAATTGTCACAACGACATTGTGTGTAATGGAGATTAATTTAGGTCCACATGATCAACAAGTTTGGTCTAACGCAAGCTGGAAATTCCGCGATTCAGATAATGACGGGAGTGTGCATTATGTGCAGCAACGGGTTCGGTATCATTTGGTTACGGAAGCACTACAGGGAGCAGACGCTGATGACCATTGGAACTATTTGTTTTGTAAGTCTATAATTCGTTTTTATCCGCTGCTAAGCGGTTTTTGTTTGTTGATGTGCGACACAGAACTCCGAACACATGTCTTCTTTGTGACCTAATATGGCCGTCGTAGCTGTTTATGCCATTTATTGGTATTTTGTGATTCAGGTTTCATCGTTATCAATTTCAGGCCTTCGCTTATCTCCAACTGATATGGTACAACTACGTCTGGCAGTTCCCTCTCATCATGCCCTGCATCGCGTTCGGAATGAGCATTGTCGCCACCGTGGCCGATAGTCTCCTAACTGCTTACGTGCCCGAAAGCGAACACGTATGTAACTCCATTCATTCCACTGATAAATTTCCGCATTTCAGGGAGTTGTTCTCGGCGTCGCGAATTCTAGCAACTCTCTAGCACGAACAATAGCTCCCGCAGTCGCTGGTTACATGCTAGAAACCTACGGGTTCGGAATATTCGGATGTATTGGATTGGTGTGCACGACGGGTGTCATGTTTGGAAATCACTTCCTACCAGTTCCGGACGCTCATGCAGAAACGGAGAAACCAAAAGAAGAATAGTTGCGTGGATGTTTCGGTTGATTGTTATGAGTCTAGTCAGTGAGTTAGATGTGTTTTAGAGAGAATTACCTCGGTTATGGGTATGAACTTTTGAAAGGCGAAAGGAAGCAGAGCACGTAACAGTGGCTGCGCTTGGTACGTGGTCTGTTTGTATGTTGGGCTTGTTGTGCATCAGCGCAGACGGAGGATTTTGGGGTTTGTTTTTCGGACACGTATGTGAACAGTATACGGTCGACTGCCATGTCGCGATATTGTCATTGTTATGCACACGGCGTGCAGTACATGTATTGGAACCACATTAGCGAAGAGCGCAGACTGCATTCTGGCACGTAGTTTATGTCCACTGTCTGACTCAACCGCGCAAATCGCTCGACGTGCTTTCTTCGACAGTGCAGTCCAATGATGCAAATGCGTCTTCCGCATGAAGTCCATTGTGCGTAAAACCAAAAAGTTTATTTCGGTAAAGACAGTCAACATTTCGAGATCACATGTATTTGGCAAATTCAGGCATCGGTTCCATCGACACTGGAAGAAGACATACCATACCAACCTCCTAATTATAACCCACCTTCTCGTATGAGCTCCTCCTCCATCGAAGTCTCATCTCCGCTGCCTATGGTCATGGAGTCCCTATCAGAAAATCGATCTGGTCTCCACTTGATAACCTAAACATCGTCGGTGACGTCACTTCGAGCAAGCCTATAATTCTCACCTCTTCTCTCAGCGTGGGCAAAGTGCGAGACGTCTCCGCAGTGGCCAGCGGTGGTGCATCAGACCTAAATGTGTTTGCCATGCTGCGCTCATCAGCAAACCCAATCGTGCTCGCGTCGTCGGGTTGTCGCAGACGCCTGTAGCTAATGGGCTTCTCGTTCTCATAAAGGATGTGCTCATTCTTTTCGGGCTTCTGAACGGTTATGTTTTTAGCAATCTCTAGTTTGACCCTTCTTACCCTCAAAGTCTTGATTTCACCGTCTTCGACTTTGATGGCGGCGTCCACAAATGTATCAAGATTGAGGTTGTCGAGTTGATCGGCTGGGATGTTGAACTGGTCGCCAAGGTGGTGGATGAGGTTTTTAAGAGTCATTCTGAAAATGTCTCCACTGCAATGCACAGTCTATGTTGACTCACTTTTTGCCTCCAAACCACACTTCGGCATTTGCCACATCTTCAATTTTTCGGCCGAAGTAGTGAAGTTTCTTAAGATATTCGGCTGCGATTTCTATGGCCAAGGTGGTCAATGCGAGGCCGACGGTGATGTAGACCAGGGTGAGGAATATGTAGTTGTTGCTGAAACCAGAATTCACTAATGTTTTTTT
>KN167211.1:39726-52041 GCA_000757745.1 Steinernema scapterisci
CCATTTTTGCATCTTCAGATAAGCACCTTTTACGTTTTCAACCTGTTCTTACCTCCTGGGCACGAAATCGCCCAACCCAATTGTGGTCAACGTGACAAAGTTAAAGTAGAACGCCTTAAAATAGTCCATTTCCGGCTCATATAAGCTGAGGAGATAAGCGCCGAGCAGCAAGTAAATGACAAATGTTATGGATAAACCAATGGACTCTCCGTGATCCCTGCAAAAATGCGAAATTTGCACGCCTGCACGCAGTTAGTGCAGATGTACCTCTCATCCTCGTCATCCTGCTGGCTTTCCGTCTGCGACGGTTCTTTGCTAGGGCTTTCCACGGGAACTTCGGTTAACCAGAGACGACTGACTTTCCGCTAAACGAGGACATAAGAGACGTCTCGTCAAGAGTGCGTTGGAATTTACCCGGACGACCATATTGAACACTCCTTCGCGGCGGATGGTCTTAGCCCAGTTTATGATAAATGTGATGGCTTTGACGATGAGACGCAACAGACGTGAGAGGAACATTCCGATGTCGGCGATGGTGAGGAGCGTGAAGGGGACTCCAATGAGGCCGTAGACGATGCAGAAGAGTCTTCCTTCAAAGGTGACTGGCGCGATGTGACCATAGCCGATTGTTGTGATCACTGTGAAGGCGAAGATCACGGCGTTGGTGAAGGTCCACTGTTCCTCGACAATCTCCATGTCATTCTCATCCACTAAAATCTCATTTCACCCATCTTCCCACATTCCGACTCACCTTTCATGGGTCTACCCTTCTTCCCAAACTGCTTCACATGCTTGATCTGACTGTGCTTCTGTTCCACCGTAAAAACCGCGTTCTGGTAACATTCGTCGATAGGATTGAGGATATAAAGGTCCACTTCATGCTCCGTGCACTTTGTCGAGTCCATCAACTCGTCCAAGACACGCTGGATGCAGATGTGCACCTGCAAAAAAGTTATTAGAAACGGCGTGGACATATTTTCCCGATCACATTTGGGTCCTCCGAAGCGAGATCGCTTCCTGTTAGATCATCGGTGAGCGCCGTTGCTGAACATGTGGGTGTTAAAAAGTGATCGCTTGAGATGAGAACTTACTGCCCCAAGTTGCGATCGGCTCCATTTCGTAGGTGACGGGTTTTGTCGGGGCCACGGATGGTGAAACGTCACTAAATAAAAAAAGTCATGTATCAAAACAGCAAATTAAAGTTTGTAGGTGGGATCGAACCTACGACCTTCTGACTGTCAGTCAAAAGCGCTATCCAATGCTCCGTACAAGCAAACGAAAACGCCTGCTGAAGACATAGGTATAGCGCTTGGTGCCTTCTGAAGCCTTGCGAACTCGGTCATTAAAAGTCAGTGTAGCCTTTCAGACGTTCAGAAGAACTTGATAAAAAACAACTTACGTGTCGTTAGCGGCCCCTTCAAAAAACTGCATCATAACAGCGCCGAAAACGATGTACAAGATGACCGAAACCACCAGAAAGACATGGACCAAAAACGGCGAAGCCTAAAAATAAAATCAATAACCAAATATTTCAAATTCGATTTAATTATACCCCAGAAAGAGCAAGTCTAAGACTTGGAATGAACATGGCCACACAACCAACTGTTGTGACGCCAAAAGCCGTAAGTGGCGAGAGTGCGAAGGAAATATGAAAGGCGAATGCAAAGAACTAAGAGAGAGCTAATTGTTCGGCCGTACCAAATTGCGCCATAAGCGTCGGCACGTCTTAATAGGGCGTCGTTGCCCACTGGGCCGTTCACCTAAGAGCAGCGGGTTTCGAGCATGAGGACAACGACATAAACAAGACTGGTGAACACAAAAGTTCAGTTGCACGAGTTGACGGTTCACGGAACGCCAAAATTAGGCTGACGGAGTCACGTAAAAACAAAAAATTTAAATATTTGTTTTTAGATGTGAACGGCGATAAGCCACTCTTCATTCCGCAACCAAGATGTTTTGTTGGGAGAGACTCTTCAAAGACTGAAAGTTGCTTAAATTGTAGACGGATCATCGGAATGAAATCTTCGTTTCCTGATTTGTGGAAGTCTCCAGAGAGCAAAGAGGCAAAATAAACAAAAACATTAAAAACTCAGGGGTTTAAGAGAGCTAAGACAAAAGTCGTTTACGTGGCTAGGACCACAGATCAAAACTCTGGAGGCGAAACGCCAAAAAGTGGGGATGTACGCTATACTGACAAGTTCAGATATTAACCTAACGAGTTCAAAAGGTGGCAGATGGATAGGACTTAGAGTGACCAAGAACCTCTCCAGACGCCCTGTTTTTACCATTTAGAGACATGCTATCTCAAGCTGTCATTCGGTGGAGTTATTAGTCACACGTGGCCTTATCTTTACCGCCTAGTGTCATCCAAACTCGTATAATTGATATTTCGACGTTTCCAAGTAAGTCTTACAAGGATTGTACACAAAGTGTCCAATGCCAAATGAGCTGACGTTTGACACGAAGAGGACAAGCAAATCCTGAAATCCTAGTAGCGCTCATTGAGTCTGTGGCCCAAACGAGCTATCCAAAAGTAGTCGCTTTGCATACAAAACCAGACGTGACGCGCACTTTGTATGGGCGATCGCAGTTTGCATGCAATCTCGCAGCTATTGGACAGCTCATTTAAGCCAAAAACTCCACGAAATCCGCTACGAATTAGCGGATTTCTTATCCTCCCACGGGACCACCTTTGCGCCAAATGTCAGCTCATTTGGCATGAGACACTTTGTGCCTTCCTAGTTAGCCAATTTTATCAAATTCTTAAACAAGTCAACCACAACCTTTAGGGTCAGGTTCAGTATTATTTCAAAACAAGCAAAGATGATCACAATTAAGAATAACTAAATTCGCTAAAAAAGTTGGGATTACTAGCAACCCCGCGGCGGGCAATCAAAGAAACGCAAAGAAGCGAATAAAGATTGGTATCAGGCGTAAGTAGATTGATCAACTAAAGCGCAGCTGTTCAATCGCGTCAATTCGATGAACACGCATTTCACTCATTCATGATTTATTTCCGGCAATAAATTACGGCAAAAGGTTATTTAAACAAAATTGTGCGAGCGAAGAAGTTCACTTTTGAACTTATTGGCCCTTCGGAAAACACTCAAAAGTCAACAAGCGACAATAATTGCGAGAGAGAGGCAAAAGTGCGGCTTCGCAATAAAAATGAAAAGGAATAAATAGTAAATGGATAACTGCAGGGCGGTGATAAATGGGATGCCGCTGGACCACGGCGCAACGTTTTCACATTGGTTCGTGCACATTGAGCACATTTCTCAAAAAAAACGTTCTATGGGACTCCGGCTCAAGGACCCCTAGCTCTTCCTTGGTTTATGATTCCCCATTTGTCGCCGGGGCAAATCGCAAAATGATAACTATTTATAAATACTAAAACTCGCCTCGAAAACATGACGAAGACGTGTCGATATGAGATTGAGCGACAGGCGGCGATTATCTTCCGAGGGCATAATATGAGAGCTCAGAAGTAAGAAAACGACTCAACTTTTGTGCAAACGGTTCTGCGAAAATTGTTTATTTCTACGGCTTAAATCAGTAGCAACTGCGGGGTTCACTCGCCTCTCAAGTTCCTTTAGTTGGAATCGTTTTCGTTTTTTTGTCCCGGTCTTGTTGGAACAGAATGATTAGCTAAACGCGGACTGCCGCCGACTTTGGAGCCGCTGATGACGGGAGTCCAGTGCAAAAACGTCTCATTCTCATATGAGGATGTACTTGTTGCCCAACTTTGAAATGCAAGCGGATGTAATGGCTTTGTTCTAACTGGCTTGATGGGCTATATAGATACAAAAAAACGTGTTGGACAAGTGTGTCCTAAGCTGGTGTTAGTTTTTGACAAGACCCATTCGGCGTTAGCCTGATTCAATAATCCATCTCTTGGGCATAAATTATTAGCTTGACTTATCCCAGTTGCCATTAGTTTGATTATGGTCCCACTAACATTTGACGGTTTGGAATCTGAGCGGCTCAGTACCGACCTGACCCTACGTAATCTTCAATTTGGATCGCAGTCACGGGTGCCGCGAAAATCGAGTACTTAAGATACCATTCAAGTTTGGACTTCACTAATACACCTAATGGACAAAACGGGGTCCGAGCTTAGGTAAGGGAGACCGAGCCCGTGGGCTGGCTTGATCACCGTTTCGGGGACCGATCGCGAGATCGACCATCGTTTAGAGTTCTGCTCAAGACGCCTTTAAAGAAGGGCTTCCACTTGTAATTTGAAGTATGCATTTGGAAAGGACACATTTAGCACTTCCTGTTCTATTTGAGGACAAAAGCTGAAGCACTAGCATATCTACATACACAAAAAAATTTCAATATGTTAAACTAAAATTTTTAAGTATACCCAAAGATCTCACCTTCTTGGCGACTTCCACAACCGGCATATTGATAAACAAGTCGCAGTATCTCTGGAGGAGAACACACCGGGGGGGCCAAAGTCTGAAATTGAAAATCGAACACGGGAATTCGCTAGAATTCTAAATTAACGTGTGCGGGGGCTGGACGCAATTGTTTAATTAAGCAAAAATTTGCAACTTGTTTCCGCTCCAACTGTATGTACACAAACCCTAAATGAAACCACAAAATACGAAAACCTAAATAGATCTTTGCAAAAAGGACGTTCTTCTCAGACATTTCAACGCAAGCGATAATTGCTTGACCACATTACAAGAAATGGGACATCGTAAATTTCAGTTTCTGGCGCTTAGTTTCAGAAGAGGGGATGTCGGATCATTCAACTTGGGTTCTTATATGGGAATGCTCTTAGAGACGGACGAACTAGTGATAAACAAAGTTCCTTGATCCATAAAATTAAGAACTTTGTTTTGAGGAGTCCGCTATATGTCATAGAGCCATGACGATCGTAAAAAATTATTTATCAATGTTACTGGGGGTGGGGAGGAGACACTGGCGTAAACCTACGTGAGACAAGTGCTAAAAAACTTGAAATTGTGAAACTAAAACACTGCGCACTTGCAGGTTAATTTTCTGCTTGGCTGCACCTTTCAAACTTTTAGGGTCCAAAAAGGACCTGACCTTCCTGTTTATTGTTGTGGACATTCCCATAGTACTCAACTCTGATGATTGTAAACTTTCGTTGATCTCAATTTCAAGGTGCGTTTGACTACACTAGATAGAACCCGTTATTGGGTGATCCTTTGGAGACAATTTCGACACAGTTAAAGCACAATTACGACTCGTTGTGAGACACTTCAGGTGAGAATTGTTGCCTTAGTAGGAGTCAACTTTGTCACATCTCCGATGTCGTCAGAATTAGACAAAGTACCCTGAAATGGATATTCTTGAGAGCGTCCTTAGAATGACGGATGCTGACATGTGTAAAAAAGCCGGAAGTCATCTTCCTCGGGTTTGCAAAAAATTTGCTTTTTAGGTTTCTGCGTTTGAAATGATACATGGGCAATTTCTTGAACTTACAGTTTCTCCCCAAACCGGTTCTCTATCCCATACGCCATCGAAGCACAAAAATGTGTTCCCAGGTCGGCTCAAGACGATCAATCATCAGATCATCATTTAGAAGTAGCTGTAAATGTAGTTTTGCACGTTTTGGAAACGGCTTTCTGTGAATCTGCAAGCCATAACTAGCTGGAACTGCTGCCATAAAGTGCCAGATTCGGTTTAGGTTACGTGCGCCGCGCGACACCTATAACTGGCTGTCTAAACCGCTTTTTCCAACGCTTATTTTCGGATTACATCAGTCCGTTTTTCGGCTAAATTCTTTTTGTGGTTTGGAATGAGAAACCAGTTTCTCCGACTGTTTACTGGCTAATCAATCCACAGATACCTTTGTGCGTCGCAGCACACTGTCACGCTTTCCGTCTTCACTTTCCTTAACCTCGCGCCGTACAGTTGAACTCTTCCTTCAACTGTAATCGTCTTTGGGCGTGTTTAATATAGTTTTTTAGCTTCTTGAAATGACTCACTTTTCATTCCGTTTTAAATTCTATGGGCTAGGGTTAGATCTTAAACGTTCTATGAGACCCAGCGCGACACATCCCAATTCTCAAGGACATTTCTAAGTCACTTTACGGGGCGTGGAAAGAGTGAATTCTGAACCGTTAATTTGCATAAACAGATTATTGACCTTGAGGTCATCGAAACCTCTTATCGCAAACTCCAGTTTAGCCTATTTTTGACAGCCTTGACAGTCTTGTGTCTGAGAGGTTCCACGGCTCTGAGAGAAGCTGCGCCAGTTTTTCAGTTTTTGATGTTTCAAACAAATAAGGAACCAAGAACGGCCGTACACCAACTACAAAAGGTTGTCTACGGTCAACTTTAGAGGATGGTGTAGGCGTACTTACTGCAAAACAATGTACCGTTTGGGTATTTAAGACTTTTCGAGACCTCGACACCTCCCAGATCTGGCATTTTCATCCCCGTTTCCAGCTAAAGAGGTTATCTTCCGTTCAAATCTTCAAAAATAGGTCAATGTTCTATTAATATAATCCAATCTTAAAATATTACTAAAACGTGTTCCTTCCGTGTGTTTACTATTCTCACGTCTTCAATCGACGTAGTATTTAAACGTGTCAATCGTATGCTGTTCTCTGATCAGGTCTAAACTGACAAGGGAAGTGTCGCTGTCATTGCTGTCCCAACTTTTTTGACCCATAAACTTGAGTCATACGCGCACAAAACGGAAAAGAAATTTAACGAATTTTGCAGTTTTGGCTCTTAAAAGTGGCCATGACTTTTTACTGTTTGGGTTAGGGCAACTTAGATGCACCTTGAGGACTACCTTCGTACCAAATTTCAGCCTAATCGGAGGAGACCACATCGGACACTTCCCGTGTGAGTTTAGTGTTTGTTTTTGCTAGATTGCTCTTTGAAGATTGGTGTTCAGGTGTAAGAAGGGATCGTTTGCTTCTGCAGAAAAAGTACTTATTTGAGTTTGTGAAATCAGGGAGTGATGGGAAAGTGCTATTAAAGGGTTAGGGACAGATCGAAGGTTGTAGGTGTAGGTGACCATAAGGGGATTGCTGAACTGAGATCGGTTCATTAGATGCTAGTGTTTTGGTTGGCTCCAGGAACTTTTGCGCTCTTCAGTTTCTGATTTTCTGTTTGTGGCCACATCCACGCTTGTTTACAACTCTGCGGAGCTGGAAATCGGTCTTGCTCAAATGTTGAAAAAGAACAGCCCTCTGTTGTAAAGCCGTAAGTGTCACTAATGACCGTGCTTCTTAGATCCAAAGACTCAAAAATTTCTAGTTTTTTGTTCCAGGAATCGAGCTCTGGTTTTGATGTAGTTGTTGAAAAGCCACTTTTTGTCCCACAGGTTTTTTGACATTTCCGGTGCATATGACGGTCGTTAGATGCCGTTGAGCGCGATCGGGAAGGAACCGCTGCGCAAAACCGCAAAACGCCTGAACGGGATTTGTTACAGCGCGTGCAAAAGGTCGCAGACAAGTCGCGTGCGCAAGCCGAATTCTGGTTCTCAACGGCGCCCTTCTTCTCCCCCTCCTTCGACCCTTCTTCCAAAATCTCTTTTCCTCCACTCGCCGCCGCCGTCTTCAACGCCGTTTTGAATATGATTACAGTGTATAAGTGTTGAAGTGGCGTTAATTGATCGCGTCGCGGGCAACACTTCAAATTCGCTTAATATGGTTGAACTGTTTCAGTTTTGACACACTTCTCTTATTGCCATGGGTCGTGAGACGTTTGGAAAACGTGTCATTATGACCGTCTGTTTCGTTTTTCGGTATTTGTATTGTCTGATATGCCGAGATTTTCCCAGAGTCATCAGCATGAAGAGGAAAAACGTCGGAGGACAGGTTAGTTTTTAAGTCAAACGTTAGGGTTGTTAAAGGAAGGTGTTTAGGTAGTGGTCATCACGGGTGGTGCTATGGGAATCGGGAAAGGAGTTGCCACAAAGTTTGCCTGTGAGCACAATGCCAAAGTCTGCATTTTGGACGTCAACGAGGTGAGGACGTCAATTTTGACCATTTTAGGTTCTTTGAAATTGTTCGGCTTCTTTTTTTGACTTTTAGCTTTTTGGTTAACTTGAAAATCCGACCGGTTTTCAGTTTAGATTTCATGAGTTTACTCGTTCTCTCTAAGGTCATCTAATCCGGCCTACCGCGGAGACGATCGTCAGATTGACGACGCTCTTACGCGCACACCAGTTTTTCTTTAGTATTTTGACCTCAAATTTTTAAATGCTCTGACAGGTCCGTTTTGGTAAATACGCCACGTCATTGAGGTCCAAAACAGCGGACCACATTGAACGGTGGCCGTCGTCGTGGCCGGCTTGGTAAACGGTGGCCAAGGCTCAGAAATTGTGACTAAGGCTCAAGGATTCTCGCTACCGTTTCCCAGGCTGGCTCCAAGTTTGGTCACGGGTTTTGAGCCTCCAAAACAGCGGTTTTCACTAAACAGCGGCTGTGGCTGAATCGGTGATCGTGTCCAGCCTGGGAAACAGCGGCGAAGACTCAAAAACTGTGGCCAAGGCTCAGAAACGGTGAACAAGGCTCCAAAACTATGGCTAAGGCTCAAGAATTTCCAAACCTCACCACCGTTTCCCAGGCCGACCCCAGGCTTGACCACGGGTTTTGAGCCTCCAAAACAGCGGACTGAGCTAAACGATGGCCGCGACCGCGCATATCAAAGAGTGGTTGTGGATGAATCGGTGATCGCGTCTAGCCTGGGAAACAGCGGCGAAGACTCAAAAACTGTGGCCAAGGCTCAGAAACGGTGAACAAGGCTCCAAAACTATGGCTAAGGCTCAAGGATTTCCAAACCTCACCACCGTTTCCCAGGCCGACCCCAGGCTTCGTCACGGGTTTTGAGCCTCGGCTATCGTTTGTTTCTCAGGCCAGCCCCAGGCTTGAACACCCTTTCTGGGTCTTGACCACTTTTTTCTGGGCTGGCCACGGACAACGCTCAGTGCAGTCCCAAAACACCTGGTGCAGGCCAGCAACGACACATTATTTTGGTCTTTTTTGCACAATTTCCGCTTTGCACTTTCTTAGTTTATTTACACCTAAATTTCGCACTTGCAAGAATCAGTATTTTTAACTTTTTAAAAACCTGTTTCAGCAAAACTGACTAATATTTACGTTTCTGTCCTTTCCTGCCGACGATCTTTACCTGCACCCAGGAAATAGTTGTCAACATCGGTTGTTACATAGTGACGTTCTGATCGACGGTCAAAAACTGGACGTAAATAACCTCGACATTCTTTGACCCGTGCACAGTCACGGTAAACAACGCCAACGCACTCAATTGAACCTTTTACAGCAAGAAGGCAGAAAAACACGTGACGAGATTCTGAACAACGGCGGAGAGGCGTACTTTTTCCCTTGCAACGTCGCCGACCCTGACTCTGTGCGCATGTGCGCGCAGCAGATTTACAGTAACGCCGCACTCGGTGAGTTTACAACGGAATTGACAGGTTTGGAAGAGTGTGGGTGTTTTGATAAGGTCGTCAGTGTTAAAAACGGTTGTTTACGAAAGTTATTGGTACTAAAGGTCACGTGTTGGGTCAAAAACGTGGAATCACGGGAGGCTTTATGAAAGGTTGCCAGAACTTCTTTAAGATGAAACAAGACCAAAGCTAGCGGCAACGGTAAAGATGACCTTAAGGTACAATGCTGGAAAGTGACCGTAACCAAGACTTGTGAAACACAATGATCTAACGCCAAAGCGTTTTTGGGTTTTCTGACTACTGGTCTTGAGACCAATTTACCCAGCCGCGGCTTGCTGCAGTCTAATAGCCTTAACTTTCTGGCCGCTCTGTTAGCCTTAGTTGTCAGAGACGTCAAATCGCTTACTAGGGACATAGTTTGTCTGTTTAGACCTTGAATCATAACTTAAACTGCTCAAACCTCAGTAGCGTTAATTTCAGGCACCGTCGACATCCTGATCTGCAATGCGGCCGTTCTGCGAATGGGCGAATTCACCGAGATGTCCGACATGGACTTCAAGATCAACAACGACGTTAACATTCTCGGATATATCTACGTAAGAATCAGAGGCTCTTTCAACGCTGATTTCTTCATTTTAGACTATCCGCGCCTTCATCCGTAAGATGATTGACACCAACAAGGGTCACATAGTCAGCGTGGGCTCCATTTGCAGCCACTACGGGGAGCAATTTGGAACTGCTTACTGGTAAGCTAAAACTTTGACCCGCAAAGTCTTATTTTGAACCTTTCAGCACTGCCAAATTTGCCGTCCGAGGTCTCATGGAAGCGCTTCAGATGGAGTTGCTCGAAAAGGAGAAGACCGGAATTGCTACAACCGTAATCTACCCATACTTTACTCAGACCACATTGGTCTCAGAGAACATGAAGGAGCCGTTCAGCACGTAAGAGAGGGGACAAAATGACGCGGTATTAAACTGCTGCTTTCAGGCATCTGGACGTGATCCCACTTGAAGAGTGCGTTGAGGAGATGACTGATGCCATTTTGAAGGAACGTATGTATTACTTCATTCCTTGGCATCTGACCTTCTTCTGCACCTTTGCTAAGTGGTAAGTTCGCCATTCTTCCGCAGCTTCAAGACCTAAGATCGTTGCTCAAAACTCGACTAATTTGGCTTTGTTTCAGCCTCACCACCAAGTGCGTCCTTCCCTACGCCCGAAAGTTCTTCAACTTCCGCTACGAACCCATCAAGCGAGTACCTGCCCAGAGTGGATAAACCACAACTTCCGACTACCGGTTAATTTGTATATTGCGAACTTTGTTACATCCCCAGATAATCACGTTCGAGACCGAAATCTGCTTATTTGGGGTGATTTTCGACTATAAAGCGGTCCGATTTCTGTCTTGTCTGCTTTTGGGATGGTGTAGACATAATTTATCATGCTGGTTTCAGCTATTTCAGTCAGATAAGAGACCGGTCGGTCTTGGTTAGCGGTTGAGCCTAGACAGAAATGCATTTCAACGGTCGGCTTTTGTCTCACGTCACATACCGTACCCACTGGACACATCCAAAACCCAGAAATCGCCTTATTTATTTCGATTCTTGTAAATTTTTGCTTATCCAAAGTACTTTTAGCGAGAGACAAAGGGGTTTGCAGAGCCCAATCAAAACATGTCCAATCGCGGAACCGCTGACGATAAGCGGGTGCTGGTTCAAAACAGAATAGATTCTTGTCGGTCTTTTGTGGTCGTCAAAGAATTCGATTCCCGGACGAAGGAAATGAGCTTCTGGAAGACCGGGCTCCCCCAGGGTGTCCAGAATTACATCTCGGGTTTTTGAGTTGCGTCTTGGACGAGGATGCTTAGGTATGAGTAGATAATCTTCGGGAGGCTGGCAACTTCTTCGAGGGTTAGAGATTTGCGCTTGATTCATTCAATAGCCTCGCCTCTCTTGCCTCTGCAGGCGAACTTGTTCTGGTCTTCGGACACGTAGATGTAGACGATGAGATGGACGTGCTGTTGGAGATTCTGATGGATCCAGTGGTATGGTTGAAGACCCTCAAAGGACAACGGTCGGCAGCGAAGATGCTGGAGGAGTTCTTGGATGAAGGCAACTGGGACTGTGGCCATCTTCAGAGCGCTTATAAGCAGATTGTAGCTGACTAGTGGAACGGGCAACAAGAAATGAATGAATTAGAGTTCTTCTGTAATGCAAAACGGGCAAAAGCGATGTCATAAGTGAAAAAGGCCAAACCACGCCTGCACATCTGCGTATGCCGACTCATACCAGAACCTCGACGACCTCGGAACGCAAAAAACGAGAAACTCAAGCAGAGATGGTCGGTTTTGGCGGTGCTAAGGCTGCTGCCGGCCTGGTCAGAATACTCGCTTAAGGTCCCGTCGATGATTTCTCGTCTAGCGAATCAGTTCATGATTAGGTGGCATGGCTCATGATCCCAGTGGTTGGATTACGACCCCGTCTTGCTGTCCAGTGAGCTGCCCACATTTAAAGCTTTATTAACCTCAGAGATCTCAGACACAGAAATGAGACGAAAACCTGCTTACATAACAAATTCACTTGCCAGATGTTCATATAAATTGAATTCTGTACCACTTTCGTTCTGTGTCAGAAGAGACACTAGTCGAATAGCAATTCGGTGAGAGTGGCCTATTTTCTAAGTCCGAAATCACCAAAGTCCGATCTCCACAAATTCCTTTAAGAGATTCTACTTTCTGCAGGAAAGCTTCTTTCAAATCATCCCTAGCGGGAAATCCAGCAACTATGAATTTTGCCTTGCTTAAAACTGGGCAATCGAAAAGTTGGCAGAGATGATCCGATGAGCAATTGAAGAACAGTGTGATTTCCATAGTGGTTATGTTGCTTCCCGTGAATGCGTTCTCAATCGCTTGGGA
>KN167211.1:59464-78369 GCA_000757745.1 Steinernema scapterisci
ATCAGACACGAATGAACTCGTCACCGTTCGGTCATTCTCCGCTTGCCTCAGGGTTGCTGCTCAGTGAGCATAAAACGCGGCGCAAGTTTGACACTGAGAGCAGGCGTGCAGGCGAACACCGGTGAACAGAATGAGAGACAGAGAGACAATAACAAATTACCGAACATCTCGCGCGGTGCATCGTATGCAATTTTTCAAATTAGCCGTTGTACACGAACAGCCGCATTAGTCTTCATCAATCAGTTCACCAATTGTCGACATGGGTGTTCCAGATCGAGTTTTGCGACAGGAGCAGCGTTTGTGACGGACGCCTGACGCTTCCTACTTTTGCGAATACGGATCGGGAGTCTTCCGTGTGTGCGGGAAAGAGACAAAAAGTGCAACAGTGGCATTACGGTAGCCGTCAGATGCTAGATACAAAGTGACAAGGTCCACTTTTTGCAGGGAACGATCAATAGGTCCTTGATACGAGACTCTAAAAGGCGAGCAGTCTAATTTTTGCTGAGAACCTCAAACCAGTCCTGAATAAACTCACAATCAGACACGCGATGACCGCGAAGCGCTTCGGCGAAATGAAGACATTACACGTGCCACCATCAAAGGCCAATTTACGGAAATTTGATTAAGTCAAACAAGAAATTTGCAAATAGATTCCGAATTAGCGAAATTAAATAATAGTCTTGTAAGTGCACCTAGTGCGTCTAGCTTCCTGAATTGCTGACTGTTTCAGTCGAAAAAGGGTGTGGGCGACACCCGTGAAAGGATGGAAGGGAGTATACGAGTAAAGATTCCGTAAACTTATGGCAGCTTTTGCGCGCAGCTTATTTTGAATTCATGTTTGGTCATTAGAGTGGATGGCACGGGACAGGTGGTTTAGAAACGACGGGAAGAATATTTGAAAACGGCTTATATTGGACGTAATCGATTACCCGACTTTATAGTTAGGCTGAACGCTAACGGGTACACGTGGTATTGAGAGTGGATTCAAGTTTTGAGCAAGCTTAGTTGTTACTGTTGATTAGCCTCGACTGTGATGGGTTGCGAGACCAACGTATCAATCAATAAACTAAAGAAGAAGCTGAGTATGTAGAACTACATGGACCAACCAAAAAGTCAACGAAGTCGCCGTGAGGATAACGGTCTCTTGCCTATACCGGTTGCTTTAAATAGAAATTGCCAGATATTGATATTGAACTCACGGAATTGACTGAAACTTGGCCTAGGATGAATTAGAATCCGATCAAATTCCAGCTGCTCACACGGACTTTTTGCTTAAGAAAACTAGCGTAGTAGAGTGGTGAAAACAACATCGATAGTCACTTTGCGGACAAGACAGTTTTTCGATGTTATTCGGCCTTGCTTCTGTTGGTTTTTGCCAATTTAGGACATGTTCTCCAAGAGGTTAAGTATGATTAAGATGTGGTTAGATTCTTAGTTTAATGTGTCAAAGTCTCTGTGCCAAACTTTATTCGAATCCGAGAGGTTAATACCTGAACGTTCCATTGTAAGTACTAACTACTCAAAGCTTGGGTCTACGCCTTTCATAACGGATAAAAACCGATCTGACAATGAGCCGGGTAAAAAGCTAGGATTGAAAAGAGTCCTTTTCTTCTGACACCGTAAGCGGTTCACTGATGTTTCCCATTGCTGCTAAACGTCATATGCAGGTTCTGAGGAAAGGTGCAAATGCGCGGTTTTCAAATTGGGTTACTGCACAGCCTGATTGAAGTTGACATGCATGATTTGAGCCAGTCTCGTTAAATACAAAGTCACGGCATGGCCGGAATTGTAGGTCCTAATGTCCTCATGTCTGACATGCTCCTTGGCCACATCCTTAGCCCAAAAATGGTTTTAAGAAATAGTGTAACTGGAGAAAATTCATATCGCGAATAAATTTGAGAATAGGGACGCTCGCGACTAAGGAGCAGCGTCAAGCGCAAGTTCTGACCAACAATGTTGCTGGAGTTCAGTCAAAACTGATCCCTTGGGGTACGGTAGCACACAAACACAAAAACGAAGTGATAAAAGCATGAAAAATGAAACAAAAGGCTCAGCCCGAAACGGGCACCGAACAGTATCTCAAATCAACACCTCGCCCGTTTACCCATTGCCTTCTTCTTCTTCCTTCCATAAGTCATCGACATTCATATCTGCGTCGTTCATCTATCTGCTCCCCTATTGAACAACCCGCACCACAGCTCCTTTTTCGTGATCAATTGCCATCAGACGGTGACAAATTACGATCAGTCGAAATACAACCCGCGCTCGGAGCTCGCGCACGCGCAATCTCGCCGATCGACCCTCACGCGTCAGCAAAAGTGTCACTCAAGAGGAACTCGGACTCCGGGGTGCTCGTGCGCTTCTGATTTAGCGACGATAAACGACCGTCCTTCAATTGGGGATCCTTTTTGAATGTAGGTATGCTAATCGATGGGTGCAGGCTTGGAGTTGGTTGCTTCGGAGCGGGGTTTTCGAGGTCGGGATCAGTCCTGGACTTTGCCTGTCTTGCCATCTGGGTTTGGCCAAAAACCAAGTCTTTTGAATCTCTGTCAGCTTCTGATTTGCGCGTGGCCGTCGCTTACCGTGCGCTCGCCTTGCCTAGCTTGGCTACCGCTCTGAATCCCATCAAGATCAAATACGGGCTCCTGAAATTTGGGTTCGCCGCTTGGGTTTGGGGTCTTGAGGCGCCCCGTTTAAGAACCTTAAGAGTGGCTTCAAATCAACCTTTATTCCTTTAAATCTTTATCAAAGTGAAATTTAACAAGGCCACATCAACAACGATGTCTACTAGTCCCAATCTGAGATCCTCACTCTTCCCGTACATCCTGAAGAGAATGAGCTCGTTTTTCTGACTTTGAATCCAACAATTTCTGCAGCATCTTTTCGATATTCGCTACTGAAGTTTTCAAATTGGTGAGCTGACTATCTTGATCCGAAACCTTGTCTTGGATATCCTTTACCACTTCTGCGATCTTCTTGATTCCCTTCATGTTTCGATTCTGATTACTGATAACCTGAAAATGGACATTTAAGTCTGGCCATGGGATGTCGAGGACACGTACCACATTGGCCGTGTCTTCATACTCGTCGTATTCGTCCTCCAACTCCTCGATGTCACTTCGCGAGTATCCGAGGTATTTCCAGCAGGCGAGAAGGAACGATTGGTCGAATTTAGCCTTCTTGCTAGCGCAGTACAGTATCTCCTTTCCTTTGTGCTTGTATCTTCGGATGAAGTCGGGAAGAGCTCTCTCGATGTCCAGAATCGTCTCCACTTGCATTCGAAGCCGCATCAGTTCCGCCTTTTCCAAGACTCCTTTGATGTCGTCAACGGCTAAACCGACCTGAAACACTCACGTCAGAGCTGTATTCTGGGTTCTGCTTACCAGCAAATTCATGAGAATGACGTTCATGACCACCATGAAGACCATAAAGATGGCGTGGGCGATGGGTCTTCCGAAAAGATGGCTGGCATGGGTATCGGCGTCTTCGTAGAAAATGGCAGTGTATTCAAATTCACCGATCATCATCACGGTGGTCTTGACGAAACTTGGCAGGTAGAAGGCGAACTCGGGCTGAAATTAAACAAATGACACGACATGTTGGCTTCATTGTATGGCTGAGAACTCCCGGCGGGTCCTGGGACTTCAGGCCAATGAGTGACCACTCACCTTGTTCTGAAGCACAACGAAGAATCCGCTAGAAAACGCAATAATGAACAAGGCAAAAATCAGGGAGAAGCGGTAGAAAGTCTTGATTGTGTTGACCACCATGACGACGTAAATGCCAAATCTGGGGATCTTCCTGATCAGCAAAATCAGGTTGATCCAAGCGCAGAAGATCATCACACCGGCCAGCATCCATTGCCATTGCTAAAAAATTGGATTTTAGTCAGATTGGAAAAAATAGTCGCTTACCGAACGAATTCCGGTGAGTGATGAGCATGAGATGAGGTCCAAGCATACGAGGAATGACCCAACGTAGAGACACACTTCAAAGCAGTTCTCGATGTTGAAGTATCGCCAGCGACGGTTGCATAGTTGATAGAGCTGAAACGTTCGAATCGATTTGTGGCAACATCGACCAGAGGCAGGGTCACGTTAAGGCAGAGGCTTTCGCAGCGAGCCGGGCGATGTCGGGAAGTCTCCGGAAGGCGCAACTGTCAAATCCCGTTACCGTTCAACCAAAGCTGGGTATCGCAAAACAGAAGCGCAAATTTTGAGTCTCCCGCAAGAGAATTTGACACAAACTCAAATCCGACCCACAACCCTTGCCTATGCTTCGCTTTCGCTGTATGCGATACGATAGACCTACCTCTTTAGCGATCTGCCCTATTGCTAAGACCATCGTCAAAACGCGGAAAAAGTCCAGCCAGACGGGTCTTCGATAGACAATGTGTTCGCACTGTTCCTTGTTCACTCCTCCAGTCACTTCCCACGTCCTGTTGATGTCGATCAGATTGTATGGTGCCGGCGTATTCGAGACGAAGATGGTAAAAGCGGTCAGGTACATACAGTAAATGAACAGCGCCGTGTAGTAGATGTATCGGGCATAGGTGTTCCACTTGTGTCGGATGAGGCTTGACACCAGCCTATGCTTCAACAGGTCTATCCTTTCCGACTTCACCATGATCTGTAGAGGATGTGTCTTGATCACGTTGTCATAGTTGGAGTCGTTGAGGACTGTGTCGGCTTTCAAAGTGCCGTCTTCCAGGTAAGGATACTTTTCAGACGTCTTGGGCAGGGAACCATCCGTCGGCGGCTTCATCACGTAGGTGTCATTAATAAACTCGTAGTCGTACTCGATGTACTCGTGCCCCTGGTCATCTTTCTTGCGCCTGAAACACTCGGCACATGAATCCGACACTCGAAATAATCTCTGCCTACGTCATGCACTTGTCGAACACAATCCTCGCCATGTCAGGCATCTCTCTAATTAGACGGCACATCGGCGTGCAGCGCAGTTTGTGTTTGTGCGACCGTTTCCTTCCGTTCGACACTCGTAAAACATCCCTCCAAGCTTCCGATTGCAGAATTTCCTGCGCGCACTTGCTAGAACACAAACGTACTCATCTGAAAAGTGTCCTTTTCAAGAGTCTTACTTATGGTTGTTGGCAATGGCAATGTCCAGACAGGTTTGACCTTGTTCGTTTACCCGGTCTATGCTCATCTCAGAGTCGATGAGAGTTTTAATAATACCCTCGTGGCCAGCTTCGGCAGCAATGTGCAGTGGAGTGGTAATGCTGAAATTTGAGATACAGGAAGCTCTGTTAGAATAACTTTACAGCCTCTAAACATTTCAGATTCGCGGGGATATTGGAATGGCGCTACTAAGGATCAGTTCAGCTATATCACAAAGTTTCCATTGTGGACCCTCTAGACTTGCCTGCTGTTCACTTCGCTTAGCCTGTGGGACAAAATACTCGTGTCACAGGGTCAAACGACTTGCAACCTTAAGCTTTATGAACTAGAACTGGAAACCGTGCGTGTCCTGAAACAAGTCAGGAGTGCTGCGGACGCGCTTTTGGAGGTATTATGGAACTTATCCAATAGCTTAAAGAGCTGGAAAACAGTGTGTCAGAGAGGCCAAAAGATACAATGTTGAGATTTCGGCCTAAACCTGTTCAGTCGCCGGCCTAAATTGCCAGTTTTCGGCTTATTCCGGCACACGAAAGTATTGTTTTAGCCCAACTACCCCTAATCTTTACCAGCATCAATCCTTCAGGTCTTCTAAACGGCCTCTTAGAACTGGTCAACTTAGCGCTCTTCACAAAAACGGTCTAAAGATGAGGATGGATGGGAAGCCGTAATTTGCAAAATCGTATCTCGGTCTTTGAAATCTGAGATGATTCCACAAGAGTGCCAAGATTCGGCTCATCACTAGCTGTCTTATAAACGAAATTGGAAGCTTAAAGATTGAAAGATTACTTGTTTTGAAACGAGTCGACAGCCACTCTCTCACTCATGAGATTCAGTAGGGTCTCGCAGACCTCCTGATATCCTCCCCGAGCTGCACAATCCAACGCAGTCTCCTCATAGCTGTTCCTTGCGAAAATGTCCGCTCCGGCAGCGATGAGAGTGTTGACCACATCTTGCTTGTCTGAAATAGATAATTAAGACTCTGAAAAGTTATTTTTACTTTAATTAACGGTTCGTCTTACGGAATCAATAGTCTTAGTTACTCTGACATGCACGTCTTTGGCATTCACCGCGTGCCTTAGTTGGAACAGATCACTAAAGTCACCGGTGAAGGCGAAAGACATGAGTCAGTTAAGGAAGGTCAGGTAAGTTAAATAGTTGGTCAGGTTAAGGAGAATAAGGGTTGCGGAAGTTGAAGCCACAGAGGAATAGCGGAGGGAAGGGAAACAAGGTAAGTCATGGAGTTCCTCAGTTTGAACCAGAGCTAAACGTCCGTTACCGGAACAGCAGCCAAATGTGGGTCTCATAGAGTCTTCAGAAGCGACTAAGAAAGGAGTACAGTAGGCGGAGCAAGGCTGTATGAACAGCTGATGCCGCAGCTGGCCTGACACCACCAAGACGCCATCTCGGGACCGGGCGGAGGGTCCAAGGCGGTAGGCAAGCCAAAAAAGGCAAGCGCACGCACAGGAGACGGCTACTGTCCAGATTATCCGGGGTCGATTGGTGCCGATGACTGCGAGAAGGCGTGTGCGCCGCGCGACGATGGCAGCGTCGACAGGCGGCACCACAGAACCAGGTGTTCGAGCCTGACGTTACCATCTGCGTGCTAGCCCCCGGTGCGGCAATCTCAATTGGTAGTGTTCGCGCTCCCGCGGCGCGCCGCTGCCGAAGAGGGAGAATAACAAGAGAAAAGAGGACTTCCGGACGAAGCGCCGCAGTCGGATTAACTGTCTCAAGTGTCGAGCGCGCGAACCCCTTGCGCGCCGAGGAGGATAAGGAAACGGCGCAGATGCACCATGAACCAAAAGTGAATGTGGATGAAGATGCGCAGTACTCAGCGGCGTTGACGACGGGAACGCTTTGCCCAGAGATCACGTCTCGCCGATGGCGCCAAAAACGGCGTTGGCGTCTTGGTTGTCGACGACGGCGACGAGACGTCGTCTCACTCTGGAGGGCATTATCCATGACAGACCGGCGGCACGAGGAGGTCTCGGCGACATCGTCTCGCGCATACCGACGATTGCGTGCTTTGCGCGACTCTCGCTAGAGCTTCCTTTCCTTTGCGATGTCGACGACGACGACGACGCCTGGAGGCCCTTTTGAAGAGGCTATCGATCGGACGTGCTAGGGAGTGCAGCAGTGTCCAAAACTTCAGTTCGGGAAACAATTGATATAAGTCATTTGACAGCCGAATTCTGGCTCTCCATCCCCCTCTGATCACCCTCAAACAACGCCCGAATCATTTCCATAATTCTCGCAAATTCTTAAGGGGCTGCTACGCTAAGGGCCGCGCCGTGGGAACAGGCGAAGAAATGGGAGCAGCCATTCCAGAGGAACAAAAGATGACCTGAAATGGAAATCAGCCTGTGAGGAATGAAGGATGGACAAATGAGGAGACGGAAGAGGGGAGACAGACCGGTCACAGCTTGCTTATGGCCAGCAGCACGAATATTGGAACTGAGCAAGTCGACATGGAGAACGCGCGCCGCTTAGTGCCGAAGGCGGGGACCCGGGACACAGCGTTTGCCACAAGCTTGGCGCGAGCGTGTGTGCGTGTGCCGCCGCGCGAGAAGAGTTGAGTGCGAAGCGATCCGTTGTAGGTCCAGTCCAGAGAACGCCGGACTGGGCAAGAGCCAAAGAAGGGAATACTTTGTAATTCGGAGTTGGCGCAAAAGAACAGCCAGAGCGAGAGGAAGTGCGTTTTGTTGCTGCTGACACTTTGTGCCAGGCTGCAGCAGCAGAAGCCACACATACAAAAAAGGAGGACGCTCTCGGAGACGCTGCAATATGAGAGAACTGGGTGCCCGAGTCATCAATATATCTCGGTTCTGTCAACTCAAGCGTGACTGATAGCTCAAACCACAGTGAAACAACTCCAGTGAACGACGTTCTGTCTCTGGCGCTGAGTTCGTCTTCTTCAACGGAGTCAAATATGAACATCAATATAATCCGAGCTAATTTGCCGAGCGTGTGATGCAACCGCCAACGACAACGACGGTCTTCCGAAAGCGCCGGACGCCACGGCTCCCGTCGTCGATATTGTCGATTCCCGGCCTCATTATCCGCACTCTTTCCTTGGGTTTGGGACTCCCTGTGGTGTCCATTATCGGCAAGAAAACAAAGAAAAGGTCAGTAGCGCAAGAAAGAGAGGGAGACTTCATGAATATGTGGTCACCGATTTTGGGGCTATTGTTGCGTCACCAAAATTGTCGTTTTTGATTAATTAATGCGTCTAGAATATTTGGGATAGTTTAACTGGGAATGCATGTGAGAGGTGGAGAAAAAACCAACAAGAGCTACCAAGGGCATAGAAGCCTGAAAACTCAATCCAAGAAGCCAAGACACTTGACACACATTGGCACATTATTGGAGTTAATTAGACTGGTCAAAATCCTTGTTTTTAAGCTAGGATCCCTTGTCTTCAAAAAGTTCAAAATTAACAGTTTTGAAGCTTAATATTGAACTGGTTCCCGAGTCTTGTCCTAGCCCGGATCTGACTCTTGCAATTCCCCATCTTCAAACCCGGTTTGATTATGCCAAAAAGGTCAATCTTTGTATCCATGCTGTTTCTCAAAACCTAATAAACCCAGCGGATCCCCTATCGAGATCCGCGTTACGTAACGATGAGCTTAAGTCTGCGGACGCAGGTGTGATCGTGACCTATTTAACGCTACACTACCGCCAAGCTCATAATGGAGCGCGGGCACAGCTTTGCGTCAGATAATCTTCGTTGTCGTGCAGATGGCTTCTATGACCGAAAATCGAATTTGGGTTCCTTGGAAAAGGGTAATGCGGTTAGGTAAAAAACGAATGTCGCCGATAATTTTTGTTTGACACGTTCTGGCAGATTTTAGCCTTAACAAGGTTTTAGCGTTGAGCTGAGAAGGACAAGCCAATGAAGTTGAAATCATAGCTTGGTTCCTGTGGTCGTTTTGCGGATTTTAGATAAGATCTATAAGCGCTAACAAGTGTCCCTCGATCAGAGTCTCATCTGCATGTTCCAGTTTTCGGCAGCATAAAGACAGATGGCAATCATCCGCCACTAAATGCTCATAATGAATGTGTCCTCACAAGCGCAGTCCCCCGGCGACAGCAATGTCGCCGCGCAGTAAGCTGGCGTGTAAACCTTGCGCTGAAACGGCAGACAAGGCGTCCTATCAAAGCAGTATCGTTCCTAGCAGCCCCCGCACCAGTAGCACAACGCGCGTGCGCGCGAGGTCAACAATGCAGCTGCGGACATGGACTGAGTCTTCTCCCTTGGCCTCCACTGCAGAACAGATGGGTTCCACAATTGGGCGAAAGGTTCGTTCGCGTTGGCAAAATGCGTGCAATCGACATCAATCAAGTCTTCTAATTTGCACTCGGCCTGGGGATGGGATTCCTAAAAAAACGCCAAATGCTCTCTGTGATCTTTCAATGAGGGGAAGCCAGTCACTGGGCCTTTTCTTGGTAATCGTCGTTCTGCAGTTTTCCATTTGGAGATGTTGGAAGAGAGTGAAGTCAAAAATAGCTAAAAGAGAGTCTTCAGGGAATGCAAAAACTTTTGCAGTTTTCGTATTCAAACTTGCTTCAAAAGTGCAAGTGTGTGGGAACGAGGGGCATACATATTCAATCCTGAGGGGGCAGCTACACACACAAAAACAAAAACACCGTTTTGAGCTGAGAAGGAATCCACAGAACTCTAAAGGAGACGACCCCCTAAGCTCAAATCCTCTGACGATTACATAGCACACGTTCTCTCATCCCAATGTTTACAAAGCCGAGTCCATGCAGAGTCCCTCTTCCTTCCAACGACCTCATTACGCATGTTTCAAACAGCTCTTCCAGTGCGTTCTTTGGTTCAATCCCCTCTGTGTGTGTTGAAAAGCACAAAACGACGAAAGCGGCAGCGTGCAGGCGACCAAATCAACTGGAAACAATTTTCTTATTGCGTCCCGGACCCCATTCTGCACCAGCAAAAGACGAGTCCAGAGAGGGTGCAGCCAAACTGCAGCAGCGAAAAATGAGGTCTTTTGGACGTCGTCTTGGACGCAATCTGACTACGACGGCGTCGTGATGACAAGACTTGCGTGCCAGTGCAGTCAGTGTACGTGTTTAAAGAGGAACTGAGATGTGGCGGCAGTGTGTATGATCGAAACTGAGACGACTAGATGAGATGCCCTTTGCGGGAATCAATTAACTTCGAATTCTCGAAGCCTAGTCCGCGCCGGCTCAACGCGTGCGTGCCCGTGCAATGCACGCGCGCCTTTGTGGCCGGAGGAGAATGGAGGATAGGCCACGCAGAAATCGGATAAGGCACGGAGCGGTTGTGTGTGTGTGGTGCAGGCCAGAATTAGTCTGTATCAATTAGTGCAGTAGACGCGAGCGGCGAAACGCGGTGTCATTATCTTTTCCGTAATTATATAATTCTGATTCGGGATGCCTGAATTAATATGCTCCTGGGCGCAGAAGCGAACCGAAACGTGTCCATATGGCGGAGCGAGTAGCTGCTGCCGGAGGCCTAATTATAAATGATGACGCTAATCGCAGGCTTCGGATCCTTTTCATTTGCCGGGAAGGGTATCAGGGGGTTTCTGCGTGCGTTGTGGGTGATTAAGGCATTACTGGGGACTCTAAAATACAGGTCTGGAGGTTTGAACGAGAAACCGTATGGATGGGAATGCGGCCGATATGCAAATTCCGTCAATTTTGATGCCGCAAAAAAAGATGATTGAACTAATTTGTTGATGGCTTTTGAATTATTCAGTTGCGTTCACTGAGTCCAAATGCCGGAAATCGATGATTCTCAAATGGGGTTGCCAGGAAATAGGTTAGTGCGATTAACAAGCTAGGAGGATCTGTATTCAGATAGCTAAATGACTATCTTCCTAGCACCTCGAACCGACTTGGTCCAGATTTTTAACCCAATCGGTAATCCCATCACACCCCCACAAGTCCAAACGAACTCGGAGGCTAATGCACTATTTGAAACGCTGCAAAAAGTGACCGCGTTTCTAAGAACACAGACGACTTTTTCAGCCGCTCGCTTTGGTTCGGACTCAAATTGGGGATATCACGACATGTTGAAACTAATCAGGCTAATAGGGGACTGCAAGAGATGCAAAGAGGCAAGGCGAGAAGGGGACTACTTTGAATTAGAGTTTCAATCTTGTTAAAAGTAGAATACCAACCATGTCTGGCCGCATAATGAAGCGGAGTGTTGCCATTATCGTCAATCTCCCGAATTGTCGACTCATCCCACTCTATCAGTTGGCGGACGACCTGGTTTTGACCCTGTTCACAGGCCAAGTGCATTGGGGTCTCTTCGTCCTCTCCGCTGGCATTGATGTCACCACCTTTTTCTTTCAAAAGCTAAACCAGACTTTTAGCAGAATTCAGTCTGTGGGTTCTTACATAGAGAACTTCCATATCAGCGTTGGCGGCAGCAACGTGCATTGGAGTCTGGTAGTCGTTGGTTGGCTTGTTTACGTAATTGGCGATAAGTTGCTCGTTTTCTTGAGAATCTTCCAAAAGGTACTGAAACTTCGAATTGAGGATGAGTTGTGAGGAGGCAGCTTACCCTGAGGATGTTAATGCCGCCAAATTTGGCGCATAGGTAGATGGCCGATCTCTGGTCGTTGTCAACGACGGAGCAGTCGCAGCCGTTGCTGCACAAGGTCTGAAACAAACAGAACTTGAATTGGGGTTTTTAGGTTTGGGTTTCCGCAAAGTTTAAGCTGGAATATGGTTTTGAATACCCGAAGTGTCAAAAATTGGGATTTGGGCATTTGATGTTTGGTTACCAGAACCGATTGGGGTTTGGTACAAGATTGAGTGTCTCTGGTCGTGATTGTGTAAACGTTCCAGAGCTTCAAGAACCAGGCTTACCTTAACAGCTTCTTCCCTCAAGTTGCTCACAGCCGTCAAAAACGGCGTAAATCCGTCCTTATTCCGGCACTCGATGTCGGCACCCTTCGCAAGCAGAAGGTTAATGATCTCGCAGTGATTCTGATCGGCAGCATAATCTAGCGGAGTCTTTTTGGAAGTGTCTACGGCTTCAATGTTAGCGCCTTTCTGCAATTTAGACATGCAGGAACATTATCAAGGAGTCAGATACCGAAATGAGTGTTTCGCACAACTCGAGACTCCCCTTGCCGGCCGCGAGATGAAGCAACGTGACGCGGTCTTTTCGAGCGACATTCACGTTGATCTCAAGATCAGTGTCAAAGATTGCTTTGACCACATCGAGGTGTCCTCCGTTGGTGGCTAGATGCAGCGCGTTGTTGTCTTCGCTGTTTGGGAGCTCGATGTATTTTTGGCGGTCGTCTTTGGCTAAATGGGGTCATGGATTGAAGATGCCCAAGTCCAGATAGAAGCTCAGACTTACGTAAACTGTCCAAAATAAGCTTGACCACGTTTTCATTCCCAGTCCTGCACGCCAAATGAAGCGGCGTATTCCGGCGATCGTCAATATCGTGGAGCCGCGCACCGTTCTCAAGTAAGAGCCTGGCCACAGCGTCCGCACCGTGGATAGCGGCCAAATGAAGAGGCGAATAGCTGTGCATGTCATTTGCCTAAACCCTCATGGGAGCTCATCATAAGACAAGTGTGTGTTCAAAAACAAACAAACTCACATTTACGTCCGCGTAGCCTTTCTCAATAAGCTCTCGAGCTTCTTTCTCATTGTTCTTGAGTGCCGCGTAGTGCAGAGGAGTGTAAAAGAAATTGTCCTTTGAGTCCACATTAGCCTTGTTTTCCAGCAGAACTGAGATGATCGTCTGATTCATGTTGACCTGCGTTCGCAAGTTGCGCAGTGTTCTGTGCATGATACGGCGGGCCACTGCGGGACTGGCCTTAAGGATACCATTTAGACTTGGTTTTAAGGTCTGCGGCTTACAGTTGACTTGGAATAGCCCGTGAGAGCGGAAGGCTTGTACTTGGCGGCTAAGTGCAGGGCTGTCTGGCCTTCAATGTTCTTCACGTCTGGGTCAGCGCCGAATTCGAAGAAGGCTTTGATCATTTCCATGTGTCCGTGGCGAACGGCATAGTGTAGGGCTGGGTGCTGCAAGCCGTATTGTCATCAAAAGTCACGTTTGGACAGGTTTAGGCTTGGTCAAATTAACATAAAATCCATGTTTAGCGGATTTGGGTCCAAATCTTCCGGCTTGGACCAATCCAGGTCCACCCCAATCAGGATGACCCGGCTTGCGCTATTCCACGTTTTGCTTTAGTCAAAACATTTGTAAACACTTTCAATGTTTTGTAATTTTTATGCATAGGTCCGCCGCAGACTATGACTCAGCGTGAAAGTCCCTGGCGATGCGAACGCTTTCGTGCATCATGTTTGCACTATAGTACTAGGTCTCGGTCTTCTCAAAGCAAAGCTAATTTTGATTTGCGAGGTTTTTTTTCACGTTTTTTCTATAACCCGAGGCAACAAAATAAGGCTGTTAGACGTCTCTAAGCAACAAAAGGGCAAAACGCACTAAAATCGCAAGCCCAGAAGTTTGTGTATTCCTAACTCACATCCTGATCATCAGCCCCAGGTCGATTCAGCTCTCGTCTGATCACATCCAGGTCGTATTTCTCGGCTTCCTTTCGGAACCCTTCCACATCGCCATTCTTCGCGAACTGCAAACAAAAACATTTCTTCGGTTGGCCTAAGTAAACATACAATCGACACTTCGATATCGCGGCTGGTGAGTGTTCGTTGTGTGACTCCGGAAGGTAACAACTCAGGACTACATCTCAGCTCTGACAGATTCAGATGCATTTTCTCGTCTCCATTATGACGTACTTCCTTGCCATCAATGGACTTGATAACGCTCGAGTCATCTTCAGAGTCCGCCATCATGCGAGTCGACTCATCGTCTCTGGATTTCAGTCTCACACCTCTGTATTCGGTCATCTGGAAATATCCTCAACTCAGCTACCCCAAAAATAGCCAAAATCAAGAATTGATTGATCAGAGTTGGAGTGGACCAGGAAGATAAATAAATTGTGACGCGGATCACAATGTTACACCAAAGAACAAACGTTGGCAACTGACAAAGTGCAAAAGAGATGAGTGGATGGACACAGAACTTACATGCTTCAAAAAACCATAAGGGTCTTTAGGTCTCGTTTTTGACGCGGTTTTTGACATAGCAACTAATGTGTGAAAGAGGAGAACACGTTGGGAAGCTGGCGAGCTGAGGTGACAAAGAAAACCAAAACGCGGAAAAATCGGAATAGAAACTTTTTGCAGCTTTTGTCAAAAGTGAAATTTGCCAAAAGTGAAAACTAAACTACTAAAAAACTCGAGGTTTTTGACGTTGAAAACTGTAAATTGATAAATTCACTTCTAAGGAAGGTACACAAAGTGTCCCAAACCAGATAAGTTGAACTTTGGTGTAATTAAGACAGGTAAATAAGTGCTATAAGTAGGTAAAAAAATCCTTGAAATTATAGCGGTTTTTTAGGAGTCTGTGATCCAAACGGTATGTCCAAAAGCAGCGAAACTGCACGCAGACTGTTATCTCCCTTACAAAGTCGAGTCTATTGTTGAATGCAAAGGGACCACTTTCGGACGGCTCGTTTGGGCAACAGACTTCATGAGCGCCACCAGGATTTCGAGAAATCCTCATCCTCTTGTAATTTCATTTTGGTACCGAATTTCAACTCATTTGGCGCAGGACACTTTGTGTATTGGTAACATTCCTTGTCATCTACAAGTTGACCACTTTTTTTGCCTTGGCCAGTTTTGACGCCTATTGTCACAATAAGAGTTGTCTAATGCCCGCGCCGATTGTAGTCTATGCAAAATCACCAAAAATGACTTGAAAAATTTTTTAATAATTTTAAAATGACTTAAGATTAAAAAAACAACTTTAAAAATTGCTTAAGCTTAAGCTGACTGTTTCTTTTCTCCAGCGCATTCGTCTAATGACCCAGTCAAACAAGATCAGTTGGTTTAAAAAGCCGGGTAAATGCTCAGAAAAATGCGCCAAAAATAATAAAAAACTTTTGTTTTGTTACATCTCCTAATTATTTTTTAAGCTGATTTCCAAAATGTTTTGGGTGTTTTTTATGAGGGGGGGGAGGGAATGACAAGATCAAAACGACATTTTTACATTTAATAAGCATCGGCAACACTTAAAGAAAACAAATTAAACCCGATTAGTGCAAAACACGCGCGTTCAAAAGTCTTTTCGATCGCACGAGACGCACGACGAAAGCACACGCATGATTCAACACCGCGAAATATAAGATAACGCCGCGAAGTGGTTGTCATCATTCTCGCGAAGCGCTGAATACATAAATGACTTATGGTGCGTGCCGCGATGTCATTTCGGGAAAGCGGCGCGCAACCTTACAGAAACGCTCTTTGAGACATACAATAGAGACAATCATCATCGAGAGTGTATGCCAGCTGAAATCACAATTCCACAGTGCGCCCGAAGCGGTAGTCAGAGAAGTGTAGGTAAATCAATGATCTCTCCGTGTTGAGTGGCGAGTTGTGTTCGGTGAGCATACAGACAAGGTCAGTGCGACGACAACGCCGGCGACGGGGGAGAGCGAGGAGACAAACGAACTGTCGCTGGAGCGCTTCTCGACGGTGACTCAAATCGGCGGCTGGCATCTCGGGCTTGGGCTTGCGATCGCAGGCGATATGCAAAAAAGTTGGCGCAAACGCAAACAGTTGCTCATGCTTCAAGTTGAAGTGCTCTTGGGGAACTTGTTTAGAGTCACTTTCAGGTTGATTCAAAACGTGTCTATTTTTAGGAGACTCAGTTACGTCCATCATAAATGGGAATAATGATAATTTATCAGTTTGTACTTTATGAGTAATCTAATGACATCTCCGGCGCAACACAAGACTTAATGAAGCTGCAGGTAAACTTCTGACCCCACAATACCCAAAAATGCAAAACAAAGCAAATAACTCATTCCTGTAAACACAAACACCCTGCATCATCACCTCGAGTAAACAGACATGTCCTAAGCGCTAGTCCAAACTCGTGGATCAATACCCGGCAGAATACCAACATAAAAACGGCTGCCCATTATTGCCAAAAAGTTTAAAGCAAGCTTCATACTCTCTTCCAGGCGGCAAGAAGTGCAAGCGTGTCGGAGTGTGCGTCGTCCATTTCCACCCTGCGTCCCCCATCCGTCCAACGTTTTAGTAACCAAACGACTTTTACGGCTTTGTGGACAGGCGAGCGCAGGCAGTTGTCATAGAGATTTTGCCGGGGAGCGTTCGTTGTTGTTATGCGTTGCTGCTGCTGTTTGAATAGACTGGGGAGATAATTGGGCGCGTTTGAGGGTTGTTTAGAAAGTTGGGGAATAGGAGATCACGGGAAAGGCATCGCGAACTTCTAGTATTTAGCAATACGCTTGTAATTGAGTTATAACTCCACGGGAACTTGTTTACGCGAATCTCGCAGGTGATTTTTTGCTTCAGTGCGGAACGTCATTGCTGTGTTTACTCAGTAAATTGATTCTGGTTTACCAGAATTTTTCACGCAAATAAACTCGACTTTAAGACAACTTACAATCAGTGGAATTTTGGAAAGGAATTTTATCAGATCTAACCCATCATGCAGTTTTGTGTCGGCTTGTGCCTTCCTGGAACTGAAACTAGCAAAATGGAGAAAACCAATAAAAGCAGAAGACGTCTGCTCCATGCATTCTCAAAGGAAATGGAGTTTATCTTTGAAATTGAATGACCCAACCAGAGAAGAGTGCATTCCATACTGCTGCCTCAAAGCGCCTGACACCCAGCCAGGGACCTATGCAATTAATCATCTATGGAGGTCTCAGAATCCTCAGCAATTTTCAGATTCGAGATCAGAGAGTGCCGATGCACATGACAGTCAATCATGTTTCAAGATCGAATGACTGAAAACGTGCGACGGGAAAGCAAGATAAAAAAATTTGAGTTAAGATTTATTGAAAGTATATACATCACCTTAAAGCGCACAGTCGGCCTGCATCAAGTGATCTCTGATATGAGCATGGTATCCCTATTCCATTGTTCACCATAATATCACCATTTGCCATATAATTATCATTTATCTTGAGTGGTTCTGAACTTCTTCCATTGTTCTTGGTACTCCTGGTAGCGTTTTCGCGCTTCTTCGCTGTAGTTTCGACGCGAGGTGAGGTAATCGCTGCTGGGAGCTGAAATAGTCAGTGTTCAATCTTGATGACTTTTATCCGGGTTTCAAACTGGACCTCAGTCAGAATTCAGCAACCCGAATGCTTCTGATTCAAACATAGTAAAAGTCAACGTTAAAGCCAAATTTTGGTTTGGGATTCAGGCACCCAAATCATTCAGTATTGGCCCAGACCCGAGTTAAGACAAGAATATTGGTCCAAACCCAAGTGATTTCTGGCTCTACGCTTTGGCTACAACAGGTGCTTAGTGCTCCTTAGAGAGCTACTGTTAACCTTTTGAACCCCAGTTATAAACCCTATAATTCATCCATTCCTAGATTCGCTATTACCTCTCTGAATGTTAGCCCTTGGTTTCTGAAGTCGATTCGGTGCAGGCGAGACAGATCGCTGCCGTTCAGGCATCACAGCCCTTTCCGACATGAAGCTCTCCTAGAAAAAGTCCATCTATTCCTTCTGCCCGCCGATGGCCACTCACTCTCCTCTCCTCAATGCGCAAATCACTAAAATCATGCACGGATCCACCGGTGACAGTAACCGAGTCTCCATACTCTTCTTCGGGAAGACTGTCGCTAGCGTCGAGCACCGCCAACTCGCTGAGTAGGAGATGGGTACTCACGTTACGCGAGCTCGCTTTGTTGGCCAGAAACGCGGTACACGCTAAAAAGGTCGGCATTAACGGTGAAAGAGACAGGATTCTGTGCCGGCGGCGGTGTTTTGTGCCTGTTCAACTCATCATTCAGTTCAATCTCCGTTCGTCTCTTTCGCTCAACATTGGACATCGTTTATTAAATCGTCTCTCAGTTCTAAAAACAAAATCAGACAGAGAAAGATGGGCTAAAACGAGAAGCTGAATTTCCGGGTTGCATGCGAAACGAATTTTAAGCCAGTCAACCTAGTTTAAGAAGAAGCCAAACGTTTGAAGCGTCATTCTACATTCCGCGATCTGCTACCGTAACCAAGCCACTCAGTTTAAACTGCAAATTTGGCCTGTCTTTTAGAAGCCATAACACAGGAAAAGGGTTTTAGTCAAATTTAAAGAATGTGAGTTGAGTAACTTAAAAATTATGAGCTTTGGGGTTTTGAGCGAGTAAAAGTGAGGAGTGTGAATCGGTGTGGGTGGCCAATGCCGCCACTACTACTAAACTTCATACATTGTGCATTCATTGCATTCTCTCTCTCGTCATAACTCAAGAAGTAGTCAACGACGAAAAATCCGAATTTGAAATTGATGAAACTGCACGTAAAAGTGGTCTTGTGGCCGTGTGTGGTCAGATGTCTGGTGAGTGGTGAGTTGGTGGAAGGGTGGTTGTGATTGTTGTTGTGGTTCAACGTGAAAGAGAAGAAGAAGAAATCAATATTTACGGTAAGATTGCAAAGTAAGCAAATCGTCTTCGTCGGCAAAGACCACCGACTCCGAGTCGTAAGTGAAGTCCCCGGCGAAGATCGGCTTCAGTTTCGGGTCGGGCGTCGGTTGCTGAAACAGTGAAAGAACACGTCTATGTCTATGGAAACTAGGTGTATTTCGTTGCGTACCCTCAATGTGGGTAACTCGCCCGCCTCAACCTTGATCGCGTTGTCGACAAAGTTGTCCAGGTTCAGGTCTTCGATGTCTTCAACTGGCAAGTTGAATTG
>KN167211.1:95552-108151 GCA_000757745.1 Steinernema scapterisci
AACAGCAAAGAACAGGACCGTGAAGTTTTGAAACGTCTTGACTTCCTGGCCAACCTGACTGAGACTAGGACCGACGTGAACTCCGCACAAATGATCGTAAAGGTGAGCGAAGTCCCCAGCTAAGCAATTACTAAAAAACAAAAAAAAACTGAAAAATTTTGTGATCAGATAGACCTGATTTGTTGGTTTTGAGCTCACAGCAATCGAAGGAAAGGCTCAGGCCTCCGGTCAGCCACGGGCTCAATGGGGATTCCAAATATAGCTCCAGTTTCTCAGTTGTTGTTCAAAGCTATTGAAGATATGTCACCAAAGTTCAATAAAACTTTCAGCCGAGCGCTACGTCTTCTGGTCGTCGGAAGACAGCAAGGCAAGAAAAACGTGGCACGAAGGACAAGTCCGTTGGCCGGTCTACGAAAGCCGCCAGTGCGACAAAGCGTCCCTCTCAGACAACGCCTCAGCCTCCGACTGCAGTTAAGCGTCCGTTAGCGCCCAAGACTCCTTCAGCAGCTCCTCTCCATCCGGATGCACCCAGAAGAGAGGTAAGCCACAACGGAAACTAATCCAGTTTTACCTGTGTTTCTTACTCTTCAGACCCCAGCAGTGCAAGCTCACGATGATGACATCATCGTGCTTGATGAGATCGACGCGTCTCAAGCCGCGAGGACCCCTTGGAGCACGGAGAACGCAGCGCATGTTCGGAGTGCGTCGGTGCAGCACAACGGCCCACGCACAAACAGCTCTGGTTCTTTTCCGAGTCATGCTGTTCAAGGTCCTGCATATCAGAACCACGGGTATCCACATCAACCCCACACTCCTTATCAACCGTTTCCGGCCTGGCGCGGGCACGTTCCCGAAACGACCTACTGGGCGAATCCGTACCCAGGCCACATGCCGCCACACTTCTACCCTGCCACGGACTACCACGGCGCTCCCCATGTTCCTCCAAAAGATCCCGTAGAAGAGAGAATCCGGGAAATAAGTGCGTTACTTGTTTAGGTTAATTATATTATAAGGGCAACTTTTCAGAACTGAAGCTCGAAGCAACTTGGATGAAGCTGAGAAGAGAGCAATCCGCTCATCTGGACGAGATGATGGATGCGCTCGACACAGTGATCAGTCGGTACCTCTAGAGAAGTCTGTAAAATTTTTTTCTGTATTTTGTGCTAATCTTTTGCTGATCAAATTGTAATAAAATGTTTAAAAACAGGATGTTTCAATGTGATTATTCGGACGAAGGACAACTCTTTATATCGCACTTCACTCTGCACAACGCTTTCAGATCTTTTTGTCTCTTTCAGTCGGGTTGTCAGTCGAGACTGAAGCCGAAAAGAGGATGGACAGATCAAGTTGATTAGACCGTAACTATAGACAGACGATAGGTTTAGCAAGGTTTCTGAAGATGACGTGCAAGTTAGGCTAAAGCGGTTGGTCGAATGGTAGGTTAGACCAGTCAGCTTGAATACCAGTTGTGTGGATTAGGCCATTAACGGGCAGCGGGTCAAGATCTCATCCAAAAGACCGGTCGTCATCTCTGGAACCACCACAAATAAGCAATTCAGGACAAAAACCGAAAAACATTCAGTAATGAAGAAAAAATGTTTTTCAGCACGTCCTCTCCACTGTCAATTTTGCCATTTCTCGTCGTTTTAGGCAATAAGTTCCGAAAGAAGCTTGTCTCATCTCGCAATTGACGAAGTTGTTTTAAGGTCTTTGTCAGTGGAAAGACACATACATGCTTCCGTCTTATCCTAACTCAAGAACTCACTTTGCGGTCACTTTTATGTGGTTGAACTTTATGTACTTCGAACTGCTCTTTGTTCCAAACTGATTCACATTAGGACAAGTTTTGTGGTCTCTTATTTGATCGTCGGAACTCGCAACACGCGTCTCTTAAATATTTCACTCAATTAGAGGAACAAGTGCATTGGAATCATTACGTCTCAAATTCGTGGGATGTGGTTCGAAGGACCAATCGGAAAACAGCGACTTCTTTTTTCGGTTAAGCACTGACGTTGAGTTCCGAATGCGCGGGCCGACGACGGGTCTCTTCTCCCAAAAGCTGGATAATCACATAATTTTGACTTAAACCAAAACCCTTAAAGTTAAGCATTAGATTTAAATTTCTGACCATTGTTTGTAGTTAAACGACCTTAAAATGGGTTTTTCGTGTTGGTAAAACGTACTCAAAAACAGGAAAAAACAAACAAAACCTACATACAGCTTGGCGGTTTGGAAGCTTAATCTCTGTAGCTGAGGCGCAGTGAATTCCGTGTTCATCAAAGAAACGAGCGCATTTCTTTCAACTCAATTGATGTTTTTTTCGGAGTGCTACTTCCCTGACGTCCCCCGTTTGGACACTTTCGTTTCTATAATACTTTCAGTCTTGCCGCTGTTTTATTCAAATCAATTTCTTCTTTTCCCGTGAAAATTATGAAAATGGTGATCTTATTCAATATTGCGCTGGTCTCTGATGATGGAAATAAGATGGTTCTGGAAGATACCTACTATTCTTTGCTATTTCGAGGTATTCTATGGTTTCTGATCGCACTAAAATTGGTGTGTTTGTATCTGATGTAAAGAATAGTGTAATCTATTACACGCCTGAAGCATTCGAGTGTGAAATAACGCTTGGCATTTACAGATTTGACCACGTGCTTTGCTTGACAAACTGGCTATCGACTTATCATGGTCATCGCAAATGCGAAATCAATCAAGGAGGTAGGAATTCATTATCTTATGGGTCACGCCTTAATCAGAAAGAATTTAAATATACATTACACTTTTTTGGCCTGTTGAGTCAATCCACCCTACCCTGATCAGATCAGCGCCCACGCTGACGTTGATCTAAACCCATCGCAAACCCTGGGTAACGTGCTCTCCACTGCATCGACCCCGACTTCCCCGTCAATCCCATCTGATTTCAATAGAAAAAGTGCGACCGATTTATCCGTTTCATATTTGCGTACTCGTTTTTCGGACTGTGATTTACAACGTTATTAGTAACACGTGTCGATAGTGCATCTGGGCTTACTTAATCGCAACAACGTCGGGAGACAATTATCCACTTAGTCAATCACTGGCGAGTGTGGGAAACTTTTGGCTTCCGATATTCTTTGATCCGGCTCTCCTCTCTCAACTTCCCAAAAAAGTCTTTAGATTTCCTGCCAAGATCACTTTCCATCTGAAGTCTTAATCGATCAATCCCTATCTGACCCAAGTGACCCCATGCTTGCCCACATTAAGGTAAGTGTTTCAATACAGCTTAAGCAAATGTCGAAGTGTCGCCAAGGGAGTTTCGCACCTGTTAAATTCTCGCAAAAAGGCTGTCATGCCCGAAAGCCAATTATTGCTAAAAGTGAACGTTTCAATAATTCAGCGCCGTACGCCACTAACACCTTTAGCCCTTCCCTGGAGTATTGTTTTGGACTTGCGCGTACTAGGAACTTTGCTCTTTGGCTATTGGACTACCGCTTTTAGGGAATATTGGGTGCATGGGCTATATTGGATCCTGTTTAACGTTTTAAAAAGATTTGAGCTAAAACTGCCATAAGACCTAAAACACAGGAAACGGTCATATCGGTCATAAGAAGTTATTACCTTTGTTTTCTTTCAAACTGCTCTTTTGTGGATTTTGACTCTGTCGCAGCCTTCAACTCAAAAGCCATGGTCGTAGCAAAACCGACTTCTGTAAAGGTATGACTTTTGTTTAGAAAGTTGATATTTTTACTTGACTTTTTTCTTGATGACCTGAATCTAATTAAAGTGACAGATGTATTGTCGGATTCCCGCTCGACCTCATAAGACACCGCTTGAGACACAGATCCAGACGCTCTCACCCAGTCGCAGTCTATGAAAACAATTGATAAATCACTGGAAACCCCGTTGATCACCTCTTAATTGCCTTCTCGCCACCTTGGCATAAGAAGGAAAAGCTTATTTCTGACGTCGAAACGTTTTTTTATCCGTTTTCCTAAAATTCATATAGCTCTCCAATTAGCGCGAAAACGTGCCACTCGGTCGATGGTTCAACTCCGAACTGCTAGGCCAATGTACAAAGAGGCGCCAGCAAAGAACGACGAGGCAAAACGCTGACTGCAACGCAAGCGCACGAACTTAATTGTTCACCCGTGGCTTTCAATTGCTAAAACTCATTATACCTTAGAAAGAGTTGCACTCTTTTGGACTCCGCGTTGGCGGCTTTAGGGACTTGGAACTTGTGGCTTCCGTAAAGGTTTTAGGCGTGCTAATACCAAAATAGATTTTCTGGGTGAGACAATGTCGTCCTTAATGTTGTTGTTTTTCGGCTTTCGTAAATTCATTTTTTTGACTTTGGTGTTTTTAGCGTTTCTCAGAACAAACTATTGAATTATATAGGTCTGGTCTTTGTTAAAATAGGACAAGGAAACGGTCAGATATCGATCTCACAGTTTTGGGTAAAACTTGGTACGGAGATATGGCCTAAGGTGACTAAGAATAGTGCCAATTTTTAGCTGCTTTTATTTGTTTTAGGGCAGTAAAAATCTGAAATTTTCGTTTAGGTTTGCATCGCCATCTGTCCGTGACTTTTAGGCCCAATTTAAAGGACACCACGTTAATAGTCCCATTGCAACATTTTTATGTTCTTTAGTCTCAGATCGTCTTCCATAGAAGCCCAAAGATAATACGATTCCTCTTTTTATGCTCGCCCACTTCCTTCTCACGTGCTGCTACATGAGTTTAATCTTTTAAATGACTTGTCCTTTCGCTTAATTGCTTCATTCTGCAATTATAAGCGCATAGATCTTGCTTTCACGTAGCGGCAGCGGCATCGCCAGACAGTTATAGTTTGCACAATTTGCGTCACGCGCGCGAGTTTCATTGAGACAACGGCAACGTCGGCGCGATGCCCTCCAATAACACTCCATTAGAAGCGATCGCGACTTTTGGCTTGTGGGGGTAGGATTACCGTACTTCCTGTCTTGACGCGTCGGGATTCATTTCATCTCGTGACGGTCAATGGTCGTCATATTTGGTCACTGTGTGGCTGCCGCTCTCGTCTTTTATTAGTTGATTTGCAGAAGCCAGCGATTTCTGGGAACGGTCTGTGAAATGCAGATTGAGTGGATTAAGCGGAATGGTAAAAAGGTAAGATAAGAGATCATCTTTGACTACGTGTTTTATTGAACTACTGACACTTCTTAAATTAGTAAAAAATAGACAAAACTATTATCTGCTCTTCAGCGAGCCCATAAATCGTTTGAGAAACGTGGCGTCTAGCCGCGATGGTGCATATAAATGGTTTTAAGAAGTGCGCGGCGATGAAAGGTTGTCGGTGTAATAAATGGACCTCATTTTCGTCTTTCTTATATCCTCCACATTTGGGATTCACCCCATTTTCAAATTCGGGTTTGGCTCACATCAGTGTCTTGAATGAGTGTTAACGCTTCTAAGGCTTCTGGTCCGTGTGGAGTGGTAAGTTCATCGTTATCTGATTCGAGCGGTCTTTTCATAAACACCTCTGAAAATAGACTTCCTGAAAACGTGCTTTTAAACACCTTTTGTCACCCATAAACCAAGCAAAAAGGTCCAAGTTATGAAACTTTTAATAAGCTTGGAGATTACTCGAAAATATGATTTTTCAAACTACCTTTGGGATTCTTGAGGGGTCAACGAACGCTCAGAACTGTCAGAAGCCGTGACTTCAACATCTTGAAAATTGGGGGCAGAGCATCTGTGTTGTTTATCGCACTTAGAAGATAAGAGACTGAGGGATTCACTCTTTAACTCACGCCTCTCTCAGTGCGGTTGACAGATTTCTTTGTTGAGCTCTTCCGCTATGAAGTTTATCCTTTTCCGTCAGAACGTTACGGTAAGTCTTAACTATTAAAAGCTTGGAAACAAGTACAAAATGTTGCAATACAAAACTAATGTTTTTTGCGCTTTTTTTAAATTTTGACACTACTTTAGAAGTCCCTTTATTATAATAGTAAATCAGAAAGACAAAACTGTTTCACAAAATAAGAATTTAGAACATTTCACCAAGTTTACTTCCACGTGATAATTGTTAGTCTTTGGGTGATATTTGATAGTCTACAGAATTCCTGTTTGTGAGTTCTTAAAGTGCATTGCGCTACTGGCGTTCAAGTTGAGTTCAGTTAAGTTCAAAAAGGAAGAGTTTGAACAATGCTCATTTGTATCTAATTGTTGGCAATTATGACCATAAACACAAAAAGCCGTTTTTAGCGTTAACAAATACCAAGTTACACTAAATCTGTTGTTAAAGACTTTGCTTAAAGTCTCATTATGACAAGCAAACAAAACCAAAAATTTTGGTTAAACAAACTATGATCTATGACTCTAGCTTCTCGCTTTGAAATATCCTGATTGCTCATTCGTTAATTTGGCATTTACAAATGTTACATTCGAGACCTGATTTTACGCCGCTTACGTTTGTAAACCCCACAAAAAACATGTGCCTTATGGCAGTCCCACGCAAATACGTCGTTAAATCGCGACAAAATATGAAACGACTTCCTCAAATTTATCGCTTGAGCTCACTTTCCAGCGCATAATTTCTCACAAGCATCTATCAAAAAACCAAAATGATTTTAAACTACATGCGTATAATGCTGTTGCTTTTGCTTGGAACACAGGGAGAAGTAGCCGGTGCTTAGAAAATACTCCAAGGAGCAATAAAGCTGCTGACTGATGCGCCTGTTGTTTTCCTCAAAAACAACAAATAAATTTGCGCGAACGCGTATATTCCGAACTACCGCAGTGCATCAAAAAACAACGTTTTGAACTTTTAGACGAGATTTTGATAGATGCACCTAAAACATGGAAGAATTGGACAAAGGTGAGAAATGATATATAAACAAAAAGTCGTGGGTGTGAGGACATTGATAGATGTATTTTTGATAACTTGAAGGTCAAAATATGGGGAAGCGGAATAAATAGATCACTTAAAGTTGTCTCAAAATTCGGTTCCTGAAAGCGAATCAATGTAATCTTAGCTAACATCAAATTCCTTGATAATCAGGCGTTGGAAAAAGGCGTATATTGTTGTTGTGCTCCCGTGCTCAATTGAACCCATCTTCTCTGTTTTCTAATGCACGCCTAAGTCTCAAAGTTGATCAGTTGTTAATCAGCAGCTTAACGACAGGTCATAAAATTTTGCACGAGGCAAATATCCTCGTTCCCACGTTTTTTCTACTCGCACTTATGTCGAGTATTAAACGGCGAAAATGTTGTTATTTTCACGCGTTCCCCCTCTTCAGTGAGACTCTCTTTCTAATCAGCACCGGATTCAAAAAGTGATTAATGATGCCATTATCGACCGGTGCACATTCGGCGTTGTTCCACTCAGACTACTTTATCATTTTTGCTTTATGCTTTGCTTCTAGTTTACATGCGCATCTATGTTTCGGGTGGGCTCACACCTTATGTCAGAAGTTTCGAGGAGGTTGGTATTTGGCGGCTGTTTTGCTTTGAGCCATTTCGGACGTTTGGCATAATTTAGGCTACTATGTAGAATCTCAACTTTCAATCTAGATCTCGAGTATAGCACAGCTGTAGGGCACGTTTTCGTTGCAAGAGCTTGTCGCCTGATGCCCTTTGCCTCGCAAGTGGCAAAACCATATTTTTAGCTCTACTTCCCCTAGGTAGCTTCCTCATCCAAAGGACCCTTCCGGCAACAAGGGAATTACAATTTTTGGAGAGCGTTTTTAGAATGCGCACTACTATTATATTCAGCACTTTGTGCCAAGTTGAAATTTCACGAAAACAAACAATTTACGCGATTGGGTGCCGCTCAAAAGTCAGGTGGCTAAAATAGTGGTCGTCGCTCAGCAACACGCCAAAATTCTAGGTATTCTGCCAAATCAACTGCAGGCTGGTTTGCCTCCATCTTTACTCGTCGCGTTGATCACGTTTTAGAGCTTAGGAACCACTTAGAACCGTCAAAGAAGCCTCACCAGAACCAAAACATTTTGGTTGCTGGAACCATATGAGATTGACCGATGTCTAACCTAACGTACTTGTCCTGCAATTACGCACGTGTGCTTGGGACAGCTATTCCTCAATTAATCACGCTCTGTGGAATGTTTGGGCACACGTTGGTTCCGGGAAACAATAAGCAAAAATTGCGCTTTTTTGTGAAGTCAAGAATTTCTGCTGATTTAAGATCTAAGGTTGCTTGTGACTGACTTCTCAAAAATCGCCAAAAAAGAGGCTTATCCATTTGATTGTCCGCAGTTCCAAACTCTCAGTCTCGCGTTAATTCTCGCCTAGATCATTACAGTTCGTAGACACAAAAAAGTTGCATAAAGGCCAGATGTCCCCAGACAAACAATGGAAGCAATCGAAACGACACGAAGTTGCTAACTTATTTTTTTCCTGTTTTCGCGGAGCCGCCACGGAACAGGCGTGGCTTACAATCGAAGTGAAAGACCAACACGCGACGAACTGAGTAGCATTTCATGAGCCGAGCCGGGTGAGCCGCCAGCCCGAAAAAGTTGTTCAATGCTCTTATAGCCAATTGGTTCCCGTCTCGTTATACTTTCCGACTAATTATTATCTCTTCTTGTTTTGGACGACAGTCATTGGGGGTTCGAGAGAGAAACACCACGGTTCACAGACGCCCGGAACCACTACTACCATCACCACCACATCTACCCCTCACCGAAAGACCCAATCAATGTGCGCGCGAGTGTGCTATGCGCGCTAAATTATTTCATACTTTCTAAAAAGCCGCTTTTACCTGGAGTCTCGAATAAAAGTGGATACGCACGCACACTTGCGCGCGCTAGCCGGAGCGTGTGCTTTGAAAGCGTGTTCAAAATTCGTGCACGGTCCAACGACCCTGGAGCGTTTGTTTTGGAAGCTCAGCATTTATATTCTTATACTCTTCGGGGGTGAACTTCGTCTTATGTACGATGATTTTTAAGAGAATGAGACTTCTGGCCTATGTGCAAAGTAAGGTTCATCCGGCTGTTTTTCTAAATGTAAGTTTTGGGCATTGTTTGGCGCCCCAGGACAGCAAGATACAACATTTCAAATGTCACATTTGACTGTTTTTAAGAATTTCAGCAATTCAAAATTAGAGTTTGAAATTTGGGTTTCATGTTTTGATGACGTTTTTTAGGCCACTCCTGTCGTCGTCCATCTTATGATGGTGATGAGCGTGTCGATGTATGCAATATTTGGAGCTCTAATGATGCAGAAACTGGAAGGCGGTCAGGTAAACGTGTACAAGAACACCTCATCTGATTCGTCTCGAAACTTCAACCAGGGTAAGTCCTTACAGCATTCTAGTTAACGTGTCTTATCACAACCCTCTTCAATTGACTGCTGAGTCGTATTTGTGAATGCAATTCTGAACCTTGCCCGAAAACCTCAGATTGCTCTGGATCCGTAAACAAAATCAATTTCCGCTGCTTTGAAATAGATAAGCCAGACGTTTTTTCTGGGGATGGGGTTCCTAAGACCGTGTTTAAGGAAATTAATTCAATTTTGTGCGAAACAACAAGCGGTTTAGAGAGACGATGAATGAAAGGGACATTCAGCTCACGGAGCACTAAAAATCTCAACTGGAAATAGGAATTTGACTTGAATGAAACAATGGAACAAGACTTTTAACACAAAACTGTTTTTATGAATTTTCTGTGCCTAACTTAGTTTCCTTATTGTTTGCTTCCATCTTGATGTATGCTACACAAACATGTCCACCCTATTGAAATTCGCATACACTCAATTCTGAAGTCGTCTTGAGGGGAAAAACATTTTCGCCAAACTACACTGTTTGAATAGTGCAGTTTGCTGAAGCGCATGATAAAATGTCTAAATCATTTAATCGGAAAAAAACTTGTCTGCTTAGGGCTTCCAAGCTCCTCTTGAATGCCTCGTATAGCGAAATTTCCAGAAGTGTCTGACGCATTCTTTATACATAAATTTTGGCCAGTTGTATCGACTTTGGTGGACAACCATGACTGATCTGTGAAGAGAGCAACATATGAGCCAGCGTTGGCTCTCTATGACACTGGGTCTGCAGCTAGGGTCAAAGGCTGACCTGAATGACTTGACGCTAAACAGCAATTTGCGTTTTTCAAAGTGTTTTTATTGAAAAACAATTAGTCGCTTAGAACTGAAACAATAAATAGCCCTGTGAACGCATATCATTTGTCAGCGGGTTGAACAAAGGGACCGAGAAGAATGTGTCTGACGCCTTTGGAGATTATGCCGGCATGCTGACAAAACAGATTAGTTTTGAGGGCGCTCGCCAAAATCAATTTGACTTTATTGATGTGTTGAAAACCACAACATGAACTTTGGTTTTGAGTGACTTCGGTTTAATTAGACCCTAACGAATGCATTTTTGCAAGTCCTCAGTTGTCTGAGGCTTAAGTGTTCATGATGTCAACTTTGAAGTCACCGCTAGGAAGAGGCAACTAATGAATCGCGCAATCTGCGGAGTCCCAAACTATTGAATTAACAAAACATGATATACTCTTTTTCCCGTTTCTATCATTTTTCCTGTTATTATTACTTCCATGATTTACAGAAGGAATCGGCGACTCGGGCTACCCTCGACGAGCGCACCGCGTACGAAGACGCAACTCCAGCACTGATATCGATTTCCTCCAAAATGCCGGAATCGACCTCCACTCAGAGTGAGTAATAATCGAGGGAGATCACACAGCTGATCGACAAGACAATTTGTATGGCTATTAATTACGTTTATTTTTCAGTACCTGGTCGAGTCGCGACAAACGAGCAGTTGCTCAAGTGTTGCGTAGTCGAAAGTGTGTGCAGATCGCTTTAAAGGTAAGTAGCAGAAGGTTAAGGTTGAGGCGATGAGTCTTGGCAACAGCCTGTCAGAGAGAGGGAGAAAGAAGATGCTGGCAAAACAGGCGCCACGCTTCACTTCAACCAGCGATTAATTGTGCTCAATTTTTGATACATTGCAGAAAGTGATCGAATCGGGATGTTCACCGACAACCTTCAACGCCATTATGTTGAAATCACTGGACAACTGCTACGCCGTTGCGCTTGAAGGTTCCACTGGACGCACGAAACGGTCCTCTCATGAGCAAGGTTCGAGATTCGTCTGAGTATAAAAGCACGTATGAATTGTTTAAGAGGAAGAGGTCAGGGAACCGAGCAAGAAGGACGACTGGAGTTTCACTAAGTCGCTGTTGTTTGCCTTCACAATTATCACAACAATCGGTAAGTTTATCGCATATTAGTTCTCAGGGCCGTTAGGGCTATTTCGGCGCGAATCATAACTCTGTTTGCGGATTTGTGGGTAATTCCTGAGCCCGAATCCGGTTTTGCAACTGTGACGGTTACGTCCAACCGTCAAACACAGTTTCGGTGTTGTTCACGGTCACTAACCGGAGCCCGCGGTTGCAGTTGCTGTTGTTTTGCTATCTGTGCTGAAAGCCCTGTGGTTTCAAGCAGGGAGATGCACTTTTCTTGCTGCGCATCGTCAGTCGGCTTGGGACACGCGAAATCGGCGCGAAAACGCCATACGAGTGCATCGAAATTTTTCCTGAACTGTTGTCTGTGTCCAAATGTGCGAAATATTTCAAGGCGCCTGATCCAGTCTGCACGGTCTGCTGGCGTGCTTTAGTAAAGGTCTCCGAGGCAGACATTTTGTTTTTGTGTGAACAGTCGAGCTCCACGTGCGCCGTCTAATCACAGATACTTAGGTCAGATACTCAGGTCTTCCTCTAATAGGAAGGTGTGGCTTCCGCGCGAATGCGCCTAAGGCTTCATTCTGCAAGCTATATTGTCAACCCCTTTAACTAAAAACGGTTTTTTATCGCGGTTGTAACTGCTTTACGTTTCAGGCTATGGCAACCTCGCTCCGAAGACATTTGGCGGACGACTCTTCTGCATCCTCTATGGTCTTCTCGGCATTCCGTTCACCCTACTCGCGATTGCCGATCTGGGTAAATTCTTGTCTGAAGTGATGGACGGATGGGCGAAGACGTATCGCGACTTCAAGAAGTAACGTTGGCTGTAATTCCATGCTTGTTTACAACTCGAATTTAGGAACTTCATCCTGAAATGGAAGGAGAAGCGACGCTACAAGAAGTATGGAAGCTCGCCTATTCTTTCCAACGGAATGCTGGCGTCGAAAGACTTCAGTAGTAGTTCGATTGAGATCGAAGAAATGGAAGAAGGCGCGGCAGAGAAGAAATCTGAAGATCAGAAGTCCGAGAAGGAGGAAGATGAGCCTGAGAGAAATCAGGCCATGAATCTTCTGCTTTTCTTCATTCTCTACATCATCATTGGAGCCTTGATACTTTCGACGTACGAGAAGAACATGACTTTTTTAACGGCAATCTACTTCAATTTTGTCACTTTGACGAGTATCGGGCTTGGCGATATTGTGCCAGAGACGTGAGTCTAACCAGTGTCCTGATTTACATTATCTGCATATTTCAGAGAATCTTACATGGTGTTTACAATCGTGTACATCGCAATCGGCCTTGCGCTGACTACGATCGCCATTGAGATCGCTGCTGATACCTTGAAGAAGTTGCATTATTTCGGAAGGAAGATTGAAAATGTGGCTAGAGTGCAAATCTGGTTCGGAGGCAAGAAGTGGGTTTTCT